>VWZO01022659.1:22789-71636 GCA_013396975.1 Bucco capensis | reverse complement strand
TGGAGAAGAGGAGGCTGAGGGGGGACCTCATTGCCCTCTACAACTACCTGAAAGGAGGTTGTAGAGAGGTGGATGTTGGCCTTTTCTCCTTAGTAACTAATGACAGAACCAGAGGGAATGGTGTGAAGTTGAGACAGGGTGGGGTTAGATTGGATATTAGGCAGAAATTCTTTACAGAAAGAGTGGTGAGGCACTGGAACAGCCTTCCCAGGGAGGTGGTTGAGTCACCATCCCTGGAGGTGTTTAAGAAACGTGTAGATGTGGTGCTCCAGGACATGCTCTAGTGAGGGCAGGGGTTGTGTGGTTTGTTTTTGTTTGTTTGTTTTTTATTTTATTAATTTTTTTTTTTGTTGGACTCAGTGATGTGAGAGGTCATTTCCAGCCATGAATGTTCTGTGATTCTGTGATTGCCCTAGGGAATATTTACAGAAGTTAACCTTTTTGTTTAAAAAAATATTCACAATCTCAGAACTGCTTGAGAATGCATTTTCAATGCAATTCATAATTCATCCTTCATTACCAATTAGGTTTGGCTAGGTTGGTATGCTATGCATAAACGTGCTGAACAAGTGCTATATTTCAGCCATATGCTGCCTCTTTAGTGCTGGTTCATGTCATGTTCAATGTAGGTGTTAAGGTCTGCAATACATAGATTGGCTTGACAGGTTGTAGAGAAGAAGTGGGAGATGTTGCTTATAACACAAGGAGAGACAGGGACCATAAGGATAAGTTTATCACTGAACAGCAACAGCATTTACCATGCTAATAAATGGAGTAGCAGCTTTCAAGACCCCCAGGGCTGACAGCTCCAGACACATGACAGCCAAAGCCTGGGTACTTGTTTCACAGTGGCTCTCCAGTTCAGCTATCCAGTGTTGCCCTCACTCAGCCTCCTGCTCTGCTCGCTTCAGGATCACTAACTCCTTACAAACAAGGCCTCACTCTTTCAACAATCAGATGACTCCTGCCCTGGCCTGGATAGTTCTGCAAGGAAAGTACTCTTTGGAATCTGGCTCTTCATTTTCTAACTCCACTCTATCCTTGGGCATAATCCACTCACCAAATGGCATTGGGGACCTGTCCCCTTTCCAAAATACTAGACCCCAACCAGAAGAGATTGCTCAAGGGACACAGGAGATGCTCCTTCCATCTAGGGCTACATAACCAAATTTGAGTCTGTTACACTAGCTGACACTACACTTCTTGTAGCTCTGAGGTGCACAAAGGTGTGTTTGTATGAACATACACGTGCACTTGCTTCCCTGCTGTAGGCCACAGAGGATGCCAGAGGCATTCCAGCAGCTTGCCTGTTTATGAACAAGCACTGAAAGCACAAAATCATCAGGTTATACCAGGGTCCCTCCTACCAAAGATGTCTTACTCCAACACCTTTCTAATGACTAGTGATTTCCCAACAGGCCTAAGTTTATCACATTTCTCTGCTTTTGTTTATGTTCCTTGGGCAATAGCATTCCTTACTGCTTACAGTGCAGAAAGAAACACTGAACACTGTATGGCTTTCTGTACAAAGGGCACTATGGGTTATTGAAAAATTCCGTGTTGACACCAAAATCTCAGCGTAGCACAGAGATGGCAGCTCTGTATTTTATTTAAGCATTGACCAAAATAAATCTTCTACTTACTCTTGAGTGTACAAGTCTTACTTGCTGTAAGTGATCATTATGCATGATTCACTTCTAGCCCATAACAATGCAGGTCTTGCTTGTCATTTCAGTGCCTCAGTCTCCCTGGAGCTTTAAGAGGAGCTGCATTTGCTGAACAGTGACATCTGGCACCTGGATTGGAATAATCCCATGCAATTGTTCAGGCTGGATGTCAACCAGGGAGAAGCAGCTCTGCAGAAGAAGACTGAGGGATGCTGATGGACAACAACTGAGTACGAGTCAGCAGGGAAGGTGAAGAACCACAGAGATGGCTGAGGGGGTCATGATATGAAAAGTCTGAGAGGAGCATTTATTCAGCCTTTATCTCTCCAGGCTACGGAGGTATCCAATTACCTCAGCTACCTAGTGAGTGACTGGGAAAAAAGATGGGACAAAACCCTTCTAAAAGATGCTCATTTGCAACAGATTAATGTGCAGTAAGGGAAATTCCGGTTTATTAGCTATTAAGAAAAAATACTTCCGAAAGGGTGGTGCAGCATCAGAACACAGGTCCAGGAAGGTGATGGAATATCCATTCTTGAAAATACACAAAGCTCAGCTGAACACAGCCCTGAGGAACCTGCTCTATATTTGAAGTCACCCTGCTGTGAGCAGGAGGTGGGACCAGATGACCTCCAAAAGAAAGGTCCTTTCTCACCTAGATTCTTCAGTGATTCTAATGTGCCTCATGACACATGTGCTAAGATACTAAGCATACTTAATGTATCATCACTGGTGTCAGGTATCATCAAAAATTTAACCAGCTGGAACACTGCCAAGCTGACTCAAATACTATACATCTTGTCTAAATGCAATTAAATAGCAATTTATGTATCTCAATTAGCCTTGTACCATGCATGCTGACATTCAGAATTAGCTGACCTGGAGGCCTGTTCCCCACTCAATTCAGAGTTTATATTAAGCTTGCCTGGTTTGCTGTAAAACTTACTAAGGCTCACAAAGTAATGCCCTTCTTCAGAGGGCCTTCACATTTACCACAATTTGAATTTCAGGGAACCAAAGCAATGCTCACATAGTGTAAACCTAATGAACCCTAAATCATTAGTGTTCCTGAATAAAGCAGCAAAACGCAGATAGAGCTCCACAGATCTGCCTCTTCTTTTATCGCTCTGCTCTTAGGATGTAAGAGAAGCAGTGGTCAGTGACATCTCTCCCACACTAGCATCTATTATTGAATTGCTAAGTGCTAGCTCCTATCACATCCCTAATCCTGTTTGGGAAGTTCTGCTACAGCATTTACATTCTTATATTTGTTAGTCAATGCTGGCAAATAAAAACATAAACAGATAATCTCCACTTCACAGCTTGGCACTACTGAGATGCTGCCATTTGTGTTGACTTTTATTTGCAGTCTCTTATACTGGTGACATTCTTGGGAAGCAAATACGGCCTGGTAAGTTGTACAGCTGTAAATCTGATGTTTTTATGAGCATTCTCTTCATATTAAAATGAATGCTGAACAGGTGAACACAAGCAATGAGAGAACTGGGCTAAACATGAAAACATCAAAGCAGTAACTTCTCTGGAACAAGTCAGTGTAATTTCCCCTTATCTCCTGCCTTAGGCCATGAGCTAGGAGATACTCAAATGCCTCATATGACTAATGTAAAGTTCTATACAAACACAGGTANTGCCTTAGGCCATGAGCTAGGAGATACTCAAACGCCCACTTTAATTGCACAGTCTCCCTCTGTCTTCAGGGGAAGAACAGAAGCAGTCTCTTCCACAGGGCAATGCAAAACTGAATAACAAAAGGTGCCCTGCACGACCCTTGGAGCGGTTCCTTTCTCTGGGCAACAGCTGAAGAGAGTGATCAATTCATCTACGTAAGCTAAAGGCTGAGAACTAGCAATGTGAATTTTCACCTATGATTTAAAAACATTTTAAATGGAATTGCCACCTCAGACTCTCAAAAGCAAAGAGGAAGTAAAAAGGTCCGTTGTTTTGTTTATTTCTTACAAAGCTGACAGCTATCAAGTAAAGCATGACAGAAAAAAATCCTACCCACTTGGCTTCCAAAAATACTAGTAATAAGGACTAATTTAGGTAAACATTATATTTGACAATGCCAGTGAACTGCATGACTCCAGAGAGAAACTGCAAGACAGAGATGCTCATGTCTGTTTCTGATTAAGCAGTTCCCAGTTGGTGTGCTGAGCCCTAAGGCTGTCGCCAGTCTGTGTCCTTCCTGATGGAGGAAAGGCTTGGCTATCTACACTGGTCATAATTTTCTCCACTTAAAGGTGATTAGCTTGAAAATTCCCTGTTGTTCTGCCAGGAAGCCACACAGAAGAGTTGTAAATACATTAAATTACATCTTGCAGGTAGGTATGTAAGGAGAATACATGACTTTTGGCGATACAGGGAAACTACGGTGTTACACCTTCAGACAGCTCATACAAATATCTCTTTCCAAATTAACATTCTTGCCATCTGATTCTCATTAGACTCACTCAACTGTTCTACTAATCTTATATTTTTCCTCCCAAGAGATTAACATTGATTTTTTTTGTCTTGTGCACACACCGGAAGGTCATACTATTTCCTACAGGGTGGATTCATTCCACAAGGAACTACATTATTAAACCTGACTTGACGTTATCATCAATAGAGCTGAGCTGCCACAATGCTGCTTATTTTTAAGTGAATTTCAATGCAGCTCTCCTGAGTTCAGCTACATCCATCATTCCACTCCATGACACACACAAGCTGCTTGACAAGTCATTAAAAATATATATAAAAAATGGAGGTCAGGGCTGTGTTCCAGAGAAGCCCTACTAACAGTCAAACTCCATCCCTAATTTAAAAAATAATAAACCTCAAAATAATTACAAAATACTTCTGGGAATAGAAGTTCTTCAACGGAAAAATGAAATGGGAAGGCTAAACAGCAAGTGGGCAAGTAAGCCATTTTAGCTGGACACTCTGGTTTTCAGGTCACATGTGAGGATAATATGAATTCAGTCACTGGTGCTCTGGGCAGGGCAGCCTGCATGCCTGAGTGGGCAAGAACTGTTTTGTTTTTAGTTAAGTCCTATTTACAGAGACCTTTGGGGCTGCCCTCTCCCTCCCTCATAAATTGATCAAGCTTCAGTATTAGAGAGGTCAGATTGTTCTTCCCACATCTTACCCTGGAAGGCTGCTCCAGAATGGCTCTGCACCAATGGCAAGGACCCCTCTTCAATCTCCAGCACCAATTTATAGCACATAAAGCTGCACCCTTTAGTTGATGCAGCTTTTTTCTCCCCAGAGAATTCACTATTTGTTTCTACACATAACTGCAGAGAGCAAATGTATCTTTTCCCAGTCTTTGTTTTGCTACCCTTTTCCCCTGCTTGCTTTTTCCAGCCAGAGCTTCTTTTTTGAGCACTTTTGCAAAAATATAGGCAAAAGTTAACTAGCAATATCAAGCAGCAGCTAACTGATAGACTGGAGCTTTATAGCGTATGGGAGAAAGAGAAAAGCAGCAAGAGAAGTGTTTTCAACATGTAAAAATGTGCAAGTTTAGATGTCATAAAGAACAAATAGGAAACCTAAATTAAATTCCTGCCTCAGGAGCTGAATTTTCCAAAGGGCTGAGTAGCTCCTCCAATTTCGTGGTTCTAGATTGTTTGTTCTGTAATTTTTTGACACTCTTTCAACATCTGATCTGATCCAAGTTCAGATTCTTTGTAGTGAATTTTACCTTTCTTGGATAAAATAGCAAATAAATAGCACTGACAGAGCCTTCTGGGACATATATCAAGGTTGGGTTTATCTCCTGCAGGAATCTACAAGGTCAAGATGGAAGGAAAAGGAAGAAACAACTTGTTGGATGGATAATGGAAAGTGATTTTAACTGTCCCTAAGAGGTCAATGCTTGACCACAGTATTTTAAAGTAAGCAGCAGTCTATGCTTTTTGCTGTCTCTTCTACATCCCTTCCCTTCTCTCTTATACACTTGTATATCACCATTAGCCTGTTCTCCAAATGTATTGGAGAAATGCAGTGCATTGAACAGAAAAAAAAAATTGTAATAAAAATTAACAGTATACAGGGATTTCCCTGTATCAAGGGAAAACTTTTAGGGTGGGCTAAACTGTTTAGATGTGCTGTACTATCAGAGTAGCCCAAAAATATCCTGCTGGAGACTAGGACTTGGCAAATTCACCCTTACAGTGTTTTTTTGTACACTCCATATTAGGTAGACCAAAGAGAGACATAGACTCTGGAACTCTCCAAGCTGCATCACAGAAGACGTCACTGGTCTTCCTTGGGGTTGCTAGAATCTCCTGTTGCCTGTCACTATTACTTAAGAAACAAAACAAGAAAAAAAAGGCACCTTGTTCAAGATTGCTCCTTTTTTGGAAAGGCTTGTAATGACTGTCTACTTGAATGCTTTTTCTACCTTTAGATCTGTCATCTCTTGCAAAAATCCAAGCCCCTTCTCACCAGAGGAAACTGCAGAACTGTACCAGTAGAAAGATGTTCTGCTTGCACTGAATTTGCAGAGCAGAAGGATACACTGACTGTCAGAGAAAGGAAGCACCCTCCCTCCTCCCTTGCAAAAAGCTATTTTTTGCAGGCGTTGTCATAACTTATCCCCAGGAAGAGCAGAGGGCTGTGCTAGAAAGTCATCAGATTTATACTGGCTTCTGTTTCACTGTGTCCTTTACAGCACTGCTGTAACAATTTTTCAATACAATGGAGGGCAAGGCACAACAGACAGGCAAGGCAGACTCCTCTAATGAAAACAAATCCTTCTGTGAGGAACAAATAGTTTGCAGATATGACTCCTAAATCCCACTCCCACTGCAATAATGTTTTCATCACTACTTACATTTAGGGACATAAGGATACTCAGAGCTGTAAAGCACATTATTTGTGCTGAACAGTTGCAGTACTTTGCCCAAAATAATTTGTGGCCCAAAAGCCCAAATGAATAAAGCACCAAAGGAATCAAGACATATAATTAGAATAAATAAGATTTTGCTCTTACAGAGCGCCTGTCTCAGATATGCACAGATATTAATTAAGCTTCACAAACCCCAGATGAAGTAGATTAGTAGCTTCATCCCTGTTTTACAGAGGTTTAGAGTAAAGCATGACACATAATCACAGCTGAAAGTGCAGTGGAGCTGCCCATGCCAGGGATGGCAAGAGCCAAGGCTCCACCTCCTCTCCAGCCCTCTTCAGTGAATTGCCTTCAATGGAAAATGACTGAGTCGCAGTTCTTTGCTGTCTGGAAGAGGAAGGACCCACCCCGTTGCACAACAGCAGCAAAGCCCTAGACTGAAGTGTTTTGCTAAATACCGTGAAATGGTACTTAGTTTGGGAAGAGAAACCAGGAGCTTGCTCACTCTCATACATATGCTTTGGGTTCTCTATCTCACTCTTTCTAAAATATCAAGAGATCGCCTCTGTGTCAGCACTCCCCACAAACAGTCCTAATAACATGGCTCGTGGTTTCTCAGGTTTGAAGGACATAGCATACATAATATCTTAAGTTTTTAATCTGCCACGATGTTGTTTATTTTTCTATTTCTATATATTTAACTATATTATTACTCAGAAGCCAAACTGACCACACAGGCATAATGTAATTAAAAACTATAATCAATATATACATTAAAACCTTAAAAGAACCCTCTCATGAAGCAGGTTTTACACACAGAAATTCTGGATAATAAATGTAAATAATAAATACATCGGATACCATCAAAAACACTTAATGAACTCAAAGTATATACTTATTTAAGAAAAAACACTTTAAAAATAGTGTTGCTAGGAAACCTTCAACTGTTTTGTGTGTCAAAGAAAAGTTAGAAATCCACTTTGCTGTCATTATCTACTGAAATTCAAGTTCTTATGATAGTAATTTCTCAAAGATTCCCTTTAAGTATTTGTTTAAGTAGCACCTGTGATAATGGAAAATATTCTCAGTATCACAAAACGAGTACAACTGTCCACTTAATCAAAATCACTCTGTCCCTAACTCTGCTTATCACCTTTGCCAAAGCAAGAGCATCAAATGCAGCTAAGAAGAAATATCTCCAGAACAGAAGAAAACCAGGTTGCTCATTGTGTCTTCAGATACAATTATCCACCTAATTACATTTAGGACAAATGCACAGTTGTCCTAACCACAGGGAGATGCATTTTAATTGCTATGTTCAATTCTCTGTACACAAATATAAAAATGGAGAAAGAAGTGTCACCAGAAAATGGAAAGACCATGGCATGCTTAATCTACAAAATAGCAAACAAATCAGACAAACTACAGAAATAAAAGAGCCCCTTAGATGATAAAGAACTCTTATTAATGTGAAAACTATGCTCTCACATTTAAGCACAGAAAGCATTCTAACTTCAGCTTCCAATGTAAAAATGCTTTTAATTAGGGTCCTAGCTACCTTACAAGACGTAGAGACCTTGGTAGGATGGAGCTATGATAATTTATCCATGCTGAGAATCTGCTTCATGATTTATATGATTACTTCATGGCAGCATGAAACAAATTCCCAAGGAAGTAACGCATGTCATCCTTGAAAATATTAAGCAATCAAGCCATGTTTTTATTACGTGAATAGATGCCTTTGAAAACAAGGATGCATGCACCATACTGTGAGGTAAAATGAAATAAATGAACAGAAATAATTCATTTCCATGTCCTAATCAGTGGAAACTGTAGTCTTCAAATTATCATGATGCTACCAAATGTGAGCCTGGAGACAATAGGTTGACTCTTCTACTGAAATGAACATGAAATTGCATCGTAAGTACAAAATAAAGGCCAAATCAAACAGTACAAGGCTCTTTGTAAAGGCTCTTTCTTTTTATTCAACCTTTGGATCCAACTTAAGAGCAGAAGATTTAAACAGAGTATCATATAGTTTTTAAACCCTCAAATCAAATCAAAAGCAAGGCATTTATCTTAGGCACAAGGAACATAATCTATATAAAAATCTGTTGTCAATCAAGCTCTTCAGGTTTTAGCATTACCAGCAGAGAAAAATCTGTGTTCCACAAGCTAAATGAATCTCTTTGGCAAGCAGAATGAAGAATACCTATCAAAGACTAAAACTGCTGTTTCCTGGTTGTGCTGTATTCACAGACTAGGACACTGACATCTCTGCAAGGATCCAAGACAATACCATTACACTGCTCACTGCTATTATAAATCACAATGCATTCATTAGAGATTCTGACCAGTCAGAAAAAAAATCTGTCCCCTACAGGCATGAGGAGATGGAAACAGAGCTGTGATAACAAGATCAGGTTAATACAAAACATTTGAAATAAAATGTTGTATTTGTATGAAAATGTATATAGGTAATAATTATACGTGTAGAAGTCCACAGGACAGTGAGGTTTTTTAACACTGAGTCTACAACTCTGGCTTTGAAGCTAAGCTAATTTTTTTTTAAGTGCACTATTTGCTCTAGCTGCCTCATCTTAAGAACTGCAAGAAGTTTAGAGAGAGGCATCAGCAATAATGAAAGGAATGAGACTGCTTCAGTGATATTCACTGATACCACCTAAGCGTAATCAAACACTGGAACAGATTTGTAGAGAGGCTGTGGACTCTCCATCCTTGGAGATATCCAAATACCAACTGGACATGGTCCTGGTACACTGCTCTAGCTGAGCTTGCTTGTGCATGGGTTTGGACTACATGATCTCCCAAGAACCTTTCCAACCTCAACCATCCCATGATTACTAGGCCTTCTTGGGGAAAGGCCAAAAGCTATACTAATCTCAGAAAACAAGTGGCACAAAACAGCCTACAGCCACTTTGTTGGCCCAGCTTAGGTGACAAACTCAGGTGAGTGAGAAGCTCGTTTTTCCAACTACAGTGGAAAGGTACTACATGACTGTAAAGCACTTCTGCATGGCTGCTGATCTTATGTTTTGTGGTGCAGACGGGAGTCTCACAAAGAAAAAGCAGAACTGTCATGATTAGCACAACTGGTGTTACCTGTATATTCTACTTGACTTGATTATGGAATGACTCAAATGCATTTTTGGTAGATTATGTCTTCCACCTATTTATGTGGTCACAACAGAACACAGAAATACATTATGAAGACTTCTTTCCATTTCAACCTCCACAAAACCTCACCAAACAAAATCCAACATATATTTTACTTTGTTTTGCTATCAAGCATAGAGATGAGGCACTGCAGACAGCTACAAGGCATTCTGATAACAACCTTATCAACCTTGCCCTAGCCTTCATGAGAAGTGAGGAATCATTACAACCTTCTACTGCAATCAATAAGACTCAAGTGTGAGTTAACTTCTTTCCTTTATGTTTTTTGTTTGTTTGTTTCATTAAATCTGGCACACAGACAGAAATGAGAGTACCCATTTCCTTCCATTTAAAATGCAAGGTTCTCTTTCTTCTTCACTGAACTAAAACTTGTTGAGAATTGGTCTAACTCAACAAAGTGGTACGTGAGAAGCATGCTGGGGAGGAGTCTCCTGAAAATCTCAGTATGTTTTCAGTTTATCTTGCAATATTATGTACAGACTCAAATCCAACATGCTGGCATTGATTGTCTCCTCTGAATCAAAAGGGAGCATGGTACTGAATGCCATGTGGCTGGGAACTAGCAAATATCAGTGTCTTTCTCTGGTGACATACAGGTAGGTGGATTTCTGTATTGCTTTTCAAGGAGGTGTCATCTGCCCCAGCTAAAGTTATATTTTCTGACTTGGTTCAGCACATAATCAGTTTTGTTATCACTGTCCCAAAGCTGTGTATATTATGATGTTATATAAACAAATTTGGTACATACTGAAAGAAGTAAGTTATTTGGTTTAGAAATGTGCTGTCAGAGATTAGCATCTGGCATGGCTGACTACTCACAGTGTTAAGATGGATATGGGCTAAGCTCTTGTTTCTCACAAGTGAAGACACCTACACAATGGAAATTCCATCAGCCCCCCTGGGAGGGAGAAGTGCTCTATGATCTTTGCAAAAGGTCCCAGAAGGAGACTGTGAAAGGCAAGAAGAATAGAACAGGGCTGTTCTAATAAAGATAGGGAAGACAGAAAAGTGAGACAAGACCAGGAGAAATGTGGAAAATAAACCCAAACCCTAGCAAGCTGTATTTCCTAAAGACAGGAGTTGTGGTCTTACAGTATGTACAGTTTTTCAGGGCCAAACCAAGGGAATTGTTTCTGACAGCAAACAGTTGTTCAACCAAAGCAGTAGCTCCACATCTCACCAGAGTACTTGGGTATGTAGGCAGACTCCCAATAGCCCCAAAATCTGATTCTGTGTGTTTTTTCCAAATGAAAACAGAAAGCCTCAACAATTGTGCTTCCTGAGATTAGGTATTAGCCTGTAATATTTACTTTGTAAACGCCATGAGTGGATTCTTAATACAGGCCTAAGGATCCTGTGGCATCACTTACAAACTGCAAGTGCTAGCAAGAAGCAGCACAACTATGTGGTATTTTCAATGCACCTATTGTTTCCTAACCAAGTGTTAATGGCCCCCAGGATGAAGCAAAGTGTGCTTAACCACCTCATCAGATGATCTCAGCACTGCAAGTCCTGCTGTATGGTGCTGTCCTTCCATGCAGTAGCATGCTTTATATGGAAAGCACATGGATTTGACAGCTACTGTAAACACCCTACAGTCACAGAAAACATAGCCATTTTCAGCTACAAAGAGAACGAGTTTGTGTTTCCTATGGTGGTGACTGTGCCCTGTGTAAAAGTGAAGTTATTGACATCCAATGGACTCATTCATTGCTAGATGTGTGCCCTTCATTTAAAGCCAGCAACATTCTTCAGGTTGGAATTTTTCAAATATAGCTTTGACAACCCAGTTCTGAGAGCCCAGGGGAAGAGACATGAGTACTTTGCTAATTGATGCTGATACATCAGGGAGAATCAGCACTGTCTACAGCAGAGTCTTCCCTTAAAGTGGACTAGGTCAGTTGGATGGCAATTGCACTAAGTGAAATTGTAATTCTCATAACCAGACCCTCTTTCCCTAAATTATTATATATCAACAACAGTATTACTACAGTGGGAGAACTAGTTACTCAAATGTTGGGGCAAATCAGCACTGAAAACAGCCTCTTGCATAATCCAAGACATGGATTTCCCTCTGGTAGGGGAATGAACATACTGTGCTCAAGAACTTGTATTTTTAATAACAGTACAGCTAGTACTTGGCTAATACATATATTTCAGAAAGGCATCAAGTCTTCTGATGGTTTCGGGGAAAATTTACCATTTGTTACATTATATCCTCAGTTGCATAAACCCAATCTTAAACTCTCCATGAGAACAGTGTCTCATTCAGTACACAGGACAAAATCACTTAGCTAGCAGCTATTCAGTATTTTATTTTTGCCCTTTTTATTTGATGCATAGCCTTAAAATCCTTGTTTACTGCACATTATTCCAGCTACGTTCTGAAGGCAGAATGATTAATTTCTTTATAGGCTTTTCTATATTGCTCATCAGATGCTTCTAATCTGTTATGTGCTGTTTCCTAGCTTTTGGAAAAGCATACAAAGGAATATCATTATATGGCATCCTATGACTCATAACAGCAGGAATAGACCGGACCTTTGCTATCTTAGGTAACAGGTGTAAACCACAGGCTCCCAGAATGGCCATCCTAAAAGAGTTGAGGCACATGCTTAAGCAAGTGACTTTCATCAGGCATTTGCTGGCACCAGGATGGGAAGATGCAGTATTTTAAGGAGACTGAAGCCTATGAAGTGGAGTACTTGTACAGGTTCATGCTCCTTTGTCTCTCTTATAAGACTGATCCCTTTAACTCATCCTTTCTAACATTCCCATTCTTCAACCCATGGTTCCTTAACTCAGTCTCATTCTTCTTATCTAACCAGTCTTATCCAGTATGACATCTTATTTCCTATCTAACCATATTTCTCTCATTTTGATACTGGTAGTATCTTTCCTCTTCCCTTACTGAGTCTCCACCCACCAATTCCCCATCTCACTGTCTTATTTCATCTCTCCTAAATTCTACTTCCATCCCTTTACTAAGAGATAATAGAGCTTACTGGGGTTTGAAGTGAATGTCATTCACAGATTCCTTAGAGGTTTCAGACATAAACATCTACTAAGCATATGTAAAATGTGCTTTTTAAAGGTTATAACCTAGATAACCTAGGAAGGATTTTCTTAGGGGTTGTAAAAAGCACATTAGTATGTTACAAAGACTACTCATTCCTGACAAAATCTGCAGACACTAAATCACAGTAAAGAATGAACCACAGAAACCTTTAAGGTCTCTTCTTTAGTCTCGTTTTCAGAAACAGTTAAGCCATGTTGGGTGATGTTTTTCAAAGTAAGCTGGGCCAGAGCAGATGTGCATCTCAGAACTTTTTGTTCCAAACTACTATGGTTTCACAAAATTGAAAGCAACTGAAATGGGAAGACACAGTATGTGGTTCTGCCCATAAAATAAGACAAAAATGAAAGCTGATAGTATCATGTTGACATCTAACTTGATGGTTGTTCTGATACTAGTGACTTTTCTGAAATCATAACACTATCTGAGCAAAGAATATCATTCCATCTTGCCAAGATTTTACTGACTGATTTTGTAGAAGCTGGATCACAGCAAAAAAGTAATATTATTGCCCCATATAAGCCTGATACATAGGTAGCTGTTTTGTAACCTTCCTCTGACATATATATCAGCTATTCATTTATTGGTTTTGCACTGAACTCTTAGTATCACCAAATATCTCACCTCTTGCCTGTAGGTTCTACTATGTTCTCTCAATTAGGACTTCACTTGTGTTTGTGCTGTTGTGCACTAATACCACTTCTGTTTTGGAGTTGCCTGCAAACCTCATCAAGACCAAATTTATGCCAGGAAATACAAATCTGCTAGCATAGACACAAAGTGGTCACAAGGATATAGAATTCCTGTAAAAATTAAATTAGTCAAGGAAGACTTCTAAAATCCCAGAGAGATCTAGTAAGGGCTACAGTTAACAAGACATCTCATTGATTTCATCATTGATGAAATAAAATTAACTGTTCTGATTTCATAAGAGAAGTAGATTTTGGTCTTCCACAAAGCTCTCTCTATTATCATTATTATTATTACTATTATTAAGCTCTAAGCCCTGTGCCTGTAAGTAAGTTTGTTTTGGTGAAGGTGCAACAGAAAAATTACTTGCTGGGTAGAAGTGTAACCAAAAAAAACCTACAAATGTGGAGTCACTGCCCCTACATAAGGTTGGCACTAAGACGCAGCTTAAAACAATTACAGATTAATTTTATTGCAAATTCATGTTTTTTCTTGATTTAAGTAGACATGACTCCAGCCCAAGCTTTACAAACCCTGTATATATCTATATTCTATAGTTACTTAGTTTAGATTTTCAAATGTCTGTGTACTGCTTATTTAAAATGTGTAACAGAAAGGAAAAGCAGAAAAGATAAAGCAGTGAATTGACTTCCATAACTATCAGCCTTTGTCAATTAAAATATTTACTTTTGACATAAATCTTAATTAGTTAAAAACA
Source organism: Bucco capensis (assembly GCA_013396975.1). NCBI lineage: Eukaryota > Metazoa > Chordata > Aves > Piciformes > Bucconidae > Bucco > Bucco capensis. The sequence continues at coordinate 57,435 of VWZO01022659.1, read as the reverse complement.
TTCAATCCAGTCTTAAAATAGAGGTTCAAGCTGCCCAATTTATTCTTGGAACAGTCACTTTCTCTCAGGATTAGGAAGACAATGGCATCTAGGGCAAGCATGAGCCCTCTCCCCTCTTATTACAGTTAATCAGGAACATAAATACTATAATGGAGCTGAGCCCCTGCAAACTCACCAGGCTGTGCATAATTTCCACTCCAGCTGGATTCACCGTGAGTGCTTCATCATACAATTGCCTAGCCTCCTCCAAATTTCCTTTCATCTCTGCAAGCCTCCCACGCATGTACAGTACAGCATGAGATGTGGGGAAAAGACTAGCTGCCTCCTGGATACAAAAGCTTGCTTCTTTGAGATGCTGTTGTTCCATGAAGAGTTCAGCTAAAAAACAACAACAAACCAACCAAAAAACACCGTATCATTAGTTGAAATAAGTCAGAGACCTTTCTTCACATTAATTACATGTAATCTCCCTTCAGCATATTAAAACATGAGGTGATGATCCTGCACAGTGCTTACTACTATGGTTAGTGCTTACTACTATGGTTAGTGCTTACTACTATGGTTAGTGCTTACTATCATGAGTGGATTCACTGAATGGATCTTTTTTAATGCTAAGTGCTCTATGCAGATGTTCAGGGACATCTTTAGGTGGTGTCCTGACAGAGAATGGCCTTATGGATTTCTCAGTCAGGAACATAAACAGTGCTGAACTGAGCCCTATGGAAGCAGGGCTGGTAGCTACTCGGAGCCATCTTACACATTTCCAAATAAGCTAGGGAAAAAAAAGAACAGATTAAGCCATCTCTGTCTACTGAGAACTTTAAACATGTCAGAGTAACAGGATACATCTGACTATGCCGGACATTAGATACCTTTATTTAAAAGAGTATTTCCACATTTTAAAAGATGATAAAAAGTGTTTCTATCTGCTTGTCTAGCTTACAAGATAGATGTCACTTAGCTTTTCAGAGACTATTAAAATCAAAAGGCTTTTATCATAGAGACGTATTTATACTATGTATTCACACATTTACTTCCTCATACATACTCTACAGAAAACCAAAACGGAGCTCTTGAAAGAGATGGTATAGCCATTAACTTTCTGCAACTATCAGCAACTATCTTAGTAGTTTTCTTAGAAAAAATGTAAGACTCTCAATTTGTTGATCAAATAATTTCTCATGTTAAACAAATTACATAACACATCTCATACCTCACTTTAAATTTCTCAGGATTTGGATTAGATCGTTGTTAGACTAGATGATTGTTGTGTTGGACTAGATGACTGTTGTAGGCTCCTTCCAAATGAAATAGTCTATTCTAATTCTGTATTTATTATGCATTAAATACTTGCAAAAGGCTTCAAAAGTGACAACAAAAATTTCACTGCCACATGTAATTCAAAAGGGAAGCTGTGCGTTTTCGATATATATGCATGCATGCATGCACTTAGGCATATGAGTAATTCTCTCTCCTCATTGCTCTTTGGTCCATAACCTGTTTGTTGTTGCCACTGCAAAAGCTCAAAGTCTCTTTTTTTCTTCTTTTTACTGATGTGGTAAGGTAGTAAGTATTGATAGTTTGAGAGTCCAATTGAAAATAATTAATTCAGGCTCCAGATTCAAATAAATAATTCTGAAATTAGTCATAAGTTAAATGCCTTGACTTTTAAAGGTAGTGAATATTCTCAGGAAGTCTCTGAGGCAGGGGGTAACTGAGCCTGAAAACTCCTCTTTTAAATAGCTCTGAAACTCTGCCAGTTTCAAATTGCTGGGAGACCCAGATAACTGTGGGGACTTGGCATGCTGTCATGAAGCTTCATGGGTAGAGGTGAGCAGCAGAGCATCTCAAAGGCAGTCCTGCCTGACAATGCAAAGGCTCCTTGGTCTATCTGACATTATACTGGGACCACAAACAGCATTTCTATTGGCACACTGAAAGCAACTGTGTACTGAAATGACAGCACAGCTGAACAGCCTTACACTTCTGAAGTGATCTTTCTAGAAGAAGGTTGAGACACTGTCGAGAAAATGCTCAAATATTTCTTTGCCATCGCTAGGTTATGCTACAGATAAATGTCATTCTCCAAGGCTGTCAACATGAGCAAAACATTAGTCCCTTGGTAAGAGCTATACTCTTTATGAGTGACTCATATACATTTCTTGCTGGTTAATCATTATACAATCTCAGCATGCACCCCTTCCCTTGGCTCCAAGAGACTGCAGCAATCCACAACAACAGAAAGCAAGGCCATGTACCTTGACAAGCTGAGTATGTGTGCAGCCTTATTCAAAGTTTGTGGGAGGACAGTATTTTACTTGCACTTCCCAAGGAACAGAGCATTTTCCTGCCAAGTGCTGCATAGCAGCTGATGCTGTGTATGTGGCAACAATAAGGATGGGGATGTGCAAAGTGATGATTCCCAGCCTGAAGATAAACATTTCATTTGCAAAGTTAGCACAAACAGGCAGCACAAAAGAAGGGGTGAAATCCTAGCATTGTTTCAAGTCAGCAGAAGTTCCAAATATTGCCATATTAAAAGCTCTACTAGCAACTAACAGTATAATGTGACTTGTTTCATTTCAGAAAAGCATTGGGAGCAAGGGGGTTTAGACGTGCAATCACGCCCAGCTAGTGCTGCAATGCATACAAAATGGAGAGCACTTACTCTTTCTTTCAATGGTGCCTATAAATCTTCTCCAGTAATAACAATTATTTAGAGGAAGTGCAGCAACACAGAATCTAAATAAGATCTACAAACTGTATTTTATGGTATGGTAATGCAGCATATTAAAGTTCAGTCCATTTCTTTGCAAGCTCAAGAGTCATTAAAAAATGATTTAATGGTGTGGGAGGCCTAGTTTGCATAATAAAAGAATGAGAGAGGTGCCTTTGGGTTACAAAATGAAAGGAATGCTCCCACCCAGCTAAAAATAGATATTAAGGAAAATCATTCAGGTCTGCATTAAAATGTGTTCTGTGTAAACTTATTTTTCACTTTTATTACATACTTTATTTACAGATTAACAAGATACGCTTATGCAACATGGAACACAAAGACTGCTAGAGGCAGAAATCAAACCAAAAACCCCAAAGATTCATTAAATTTATCATGGTACTACTACTGCCTCCTCAATGGTACTGAAGCACTGAACCACTTGCCTCTGTGTTACTGGGGTTATCAGCTTCCTGTCCACTGGATTATTCTGCATATCTCCTTATATCACCTAATCATGCTGTAAATAAACATCTAATGAAATTAGCAGCCCTTATGAGGAAGTTCTGTTAGAGAGACATGGCACCCAATTCCAATCCAAAGGATATACCCAAAGAGAGTATAGCTTCAGGCATATAAGATACACATAAGATCTGTAGTAAGATCTGTAATTCTTATCCTGTGAAAGGTTCAATGAACCTCCAATTGCTGGACTATGTTGTTCTTGGTACTGACATTCTTCACAGCTTTGAATCTAAAGGCGAAAGGTTTGCAAGCTTCCTTGCTCACTCTCACTTGACACCACCTTCATAAAAACTTCAGTTTACATTTGTTTTGAACCAAGTCCCACCAAAGCCTCTCTGAATGCTACTAAGCAAAGAGAGATGATCATCCTGGATGTACCACCTCCCCCATTAGTCTCTCTGGAGTAACGCTAGAAACTGTGAATGATTATTAAGAAATATTTCAGAATTTTTACCTATAGGTGTAGGCTGAGACAGTGCACTGCATGCACAGATGGGCAAAGACAGGGCGAATAGTCCACTATCTCCTTTTGTACACTAACTGAAGTTTGAGCCTGTACCCACTGAAACCACGAACAGCTATCCAGCTGATGCCAACGTCCAGTCTAGCATCACTCATTTCTTTCTCATATCCACCTTATACTTTCCACCTGTGCTCTCTTGCAGTACTGTACAGCCTACTCTGCTGTTCTTCCAAACAACTGTAGTCTCCTTTTGCAGCTGTGGCCTCCTTTGCCTTGACTTCCAACTAGGCTTCCACTGATACAGCAATCTTAATGCTGGATACAGTCCCTGAGAGCAGCACACGTCTCCACTCAAGATTATCATTAGCTCCAAATATGAGCTTCCAGGTCCTCCAGCTGTTTCTGCTAGCATTTAAGATCATCTACAGTGAAGATCCTTAACAGCCAGAAGAGTATCATCTACTTGCTCTGCAAAGACTGATAACTGCACACAGAGAGTGTTTACCAGAACACTGTAGGAAGTCTCCTACAATCAGTCTCCCATTTTTGTCTCCAAGACAAATTACTTGACAGAGGTCCATCAGAGAAGTAACAACAGTATTATCTAGTCATGTTTGCATCACACTACTAGTCTGAGGAACCCAGCTGCTAGCCATCACCTTGAACATTGACTCTATTTCCCATTTCCTAAGTGTTCCAAAGTAGTACCCAGAGTGATTGTGCCTGTCACCACAGAAGCAGCAACAACTGTAATTCTAAGACAAAACAACCCCAAACCCAGCCCCCAAACCCAAGCAGATTTGAAATGTATTTCTGCCACGTGGCCAATCCAAGAGTTAAAATTTCATTCCTTGTGAATCACGTTTGGTATTATCCAAGATGCAGCACTTAACTCCCACAAATAGACTGCTCCACATCACTTTGTGTGTGCCCACCAGATCTAAAGCACTAGTCTACTCTTGTCCACCGTAAAAATGCTATTGCATAGTAACATGGCCAGTACAATGCAGCCAGATGCCCAGCAGGATGGCACAGTGGGGAGCAGACCATCACACTTTACAAAGGTGAGAGCACCTGTGAGGATGTGTATGGAGGTGGTTTCTGTTCCATATTATCTGCTTTTCAGAGCTATTAATGCTTATTATTGCAGCAGCCCTTAGCCAGCAGCCCAATTCTCTAAGACAGCTTGGCCTTCAGCGGTGAACACAGAGCTATTAGTGTGACAAAGGGTTCCCCCACTGCCTTTCCTTTCTGGCAGGTGATGTTCAGTCATTGTTCTATATTATGACACCACCCTGCACACAGTAACTTGACAACTCACAGGCAGATTAGAAGAAAGATCCCTCAAGCCATATCATGAGTGCAGTAATTTCATTTGATGCAAACCTTTAATACAGAAATGAAGAACAGAAACTGCCACATTTTCCCACCCACTTGAGCTCAGACACTTGCTCTTTTGAATGAGGCAACAGATTTACATCCTCAAATCCTGCTGTCTTTGCATTATAACTGGTAGATAACTGCAATCCAGGGACCTGCTTTAAATTTCCAAGCTTTGGGTCTCACAGGTTCTGAAATGGCCACTAATTTTCTTTATTTACAAATGCGGCATTAGAGTGAAAGTTTCTGCAAGTGACAGACACCACAAGCTACATTCTATACTAAATGGCATGGTCAAAACTTTACTTTAAATACTAGAAGATAGCTGGCTCCTTTATGTAAAGTGGGTACCTGCTCACTGGTGAGGAAACAGTTCTTTCCCAGCTGGAAGAAGCAAGTCACCATCTTTTAGACAATAAGGCCACCACTGAAAAAGGTGACATAAAAATGTTTCTGTTGGAAAGGCACCTTTTGTGTTTTCTTGTACCCTCTCTTAAAACACATATTACTGGTTATAGTCTAAGAAAGGACTTCCAAGTCTTCATTTTCACCCAGCCACGTATAAATCCCTATTTTCTATCTTTGATATAAATAAATGTCCTGAGTCCTTCATTATGACAGTGTACACTATCACTTGCCCAAAACTTACTGAGCAGCTGAAGAAATGCTAATATTTGGTACCCTCTCTCATTCTCTGGGTACCACTGGTAGTACAACAGGTTTCTCTCCATCTCTTGGCAAAGGATCTACAAACTACTTAACAAAGAGCTTTGCTAGCTGCTGCCTTCACAAGCCAGTGCTCAATAAACATGCGCATGTTTGCATATCCCAGATTTCAAGAAATGGCATGTGCTCTTTGAAGACTGCCTGGAATGCTAGTGGATTATCAGTCCACAAAGTTTCATGTACTGCTCTGGCAATGAGAAGTATCCAGAAGCCTCCGGAATGGGGGAGGCAATCCAAAATGCCCAATACTGATATAAGGCCAAGACGCCTTTTGACTTTTAAAATTCATTGTTGATAGAAAATAAACCAAACAGGCAAGTGTAGATCAAAATCTAGTATCCCCCTGAGGACATTTAGATGAAAAGAAATGGGGAATTTGGTGATCCTTAACCTGCACCAGAAAGGCCTAGGACAGAGCTTGCTAAAGCAGGAGGCTTAGTAGAACTGCTACTGGCTTCTTAACTTCATTAGTAACATTTCAAAGGGGACCAAACCAGCTCACTTCACCATTTCTGTCTCCAGTGTGAAGTGTTCTTATCCCTCCTAGTAAGTAAACACTGTATGGCAGGCATCTTTGCAGCACACCTTTATTCTCCTCAGTAATAGCTGTGTAATAAAGGACTCCCTCCTGCACCCCTCACCAGGCTCCAGCTTTTCATACTGTTCTGTGTCACTGTAAAAAGCCACAAAAATCACCAGCACTTATGAGGCTCAAGAACTCCAGCAGTGAACGGAGAAGTTCTACATTTGAAATTCTAAAATCTGAAAGCACTTAGAAAGAAAGAAAGAAAGAAAGGAAGAAAGAAAGAAAGGAAGAAAGTAAGAAATATAGATTTGCATTGCTTCACAGATTGCTGCATCACAGGACAGTATCTGATCCCAGTTATTCTGGCAATGACAGTGAAGATGTCTCCCAAACCTAATAAACACCTTTAATATCAGAGCTATTAACTTGAGGGGGCTTAGGATTGCTAAAAGCTTCAGGAAGGAAGAGCATTTAAATAGCTGTGCAAATAGAAGCTGTGCTGGGTGAGCTGAGGGGCAGCAGGGAAGGGCCTGGCTGTGCCCTTGGCTGCTGCTGGGGTGCCTGCTGTGCGGCTGTGAGGCCATGGGCCAACTGGGGTTGAAGATTCCAGCCCACTGGCCTCAACAGACTTTGTTCTCGTGGAACAAAGCCCATCTCCTCTAACACAGCTTTTTCCCAGGAATTAGCCCATACAGAATAAAATAAATAAATCACAAGCGTTTTGTAAAGGGGAAAAAAATAGTTCCTGCTGTACATAACTCGAGGGAGCAGATGTTTTTCCATTAGCTCACTGTGCTCTGCTACACTGGCTCTTTTTACATTTCTTGTTTGTGGCATGTTCATTATAATATTTTTTTTCCTAGGGTAAACTTTAGCACATTACTGAAGATAGGAGGTAGCCCACTCCAGCCCCACTGTGAGCACATGGAATAGTTATCCTAGTCATTTTTCTTTAAATGCTCCTTTAAATTAGCCTTAGGTCTACCTGGTGAGGTTCACAGACTGTGTTTAGCAGGCATTTAGCCAATCTTAGATCAAATTACCAGACCTACTTTGCTGTGAGTGGCCATATTTGGTAAAGTATTGGGTTAGTCAAGAAGCTAAATTGCCAGATATAAAGTACTAATAAAGACAAACAAAGTGGACATTGTAGTTAAAAGTAAAGCTTAAAATAATATAGCAACAGGAGCTGGAATATTAGAACTCTTATTAAAACTGGCTTGCAGCATTTTAAAATGCTCTGTATAAATAAAGCATACAGTTATTACTGCCTGGAAATATAATCACACATACTTCAGATAAGAAATCATTCCAGCTACCCAAAGAGCCTAAAACTATCAAAACTATTTCTTTTCAGTACTGACAAGCTTTGCTCTCTGTGTTAAAAGTGATCCTATAAAAACTGCCAAATGAAGGTAAATTTTGGTCATAAATTTGATAATAATGATAATATTTTTTTATATTTTTTTAATATTTGATAATAAATTCCAAGTACACTTTCCTTAGCCAGACAGCATGACTGTATTTTCTAAATCAAATGGAGGAGTACTGACATGATTTTAAAAGGAATTAAGGGGTAGAATTAGGGTCTTACCTAGGTAAGACATTTCTTTTGGTAACACAAGCAGTGCTATCACCAGTAATCTCTATGATTTCCCTTGTAGCTCTTCCTGCAACAAAAGGTGGAAGGAGTTATCAAGCTTTACCAATGCCACAGAATTGCTTTACCAATGCCACAGAATTTCCTTCTCTCCTCTCAAAGTTTAATTACGCTCTTGTTCATGAGAAGTAGAACAAGAGGGAGAAAAGAGCATATGGACCACCTCTCCTAGAGCTGCACCACCACAGCATGGGCATTGCAGCATCCTGCCCGAGTACTCACTCAAATGAGTTGTTTCTCAGACTTGAGGCCAAGAAAAATGTTCAGACTTGTTAATGTTAAAGTCTAATGAGATGACTCTCTCAAACTTTTAAGAAGCCATTACATTTCAAGAGAACTAAGGGTGTTATTTGAAGGGACCAGACAAGCTGTGTTAACAATCTTTGCTGATGAACACTTGAAAACAGAGTATGCCTATTAGTATTCTAAGTACGCCTGCTGCAGGGAGTGGACAACCCCTCTTTGGGGACAGCAGATCTTGCACTCTTCCAAAGATAACTGAGACTACCTGCAGGGAAAACAGGAAGATATGAAAGCCCACTGAAGTCATGTGCTAAGTTCCCTGCTGCAGATGACTGTACTCCCAGCTGGTCCTACAAGACATGGCTGGACATCAGATTAATAGTGAGAATTTGCCATTTTATCTGGATGTGTAAAAGTGAAGAGGAGGACTCTTTACAGAGACTACAGATCTATTGAGTAGCTCTTTGGTTACTTACAGGAAGTTAAGAAAAATCAGCTTGCCAAAGTTCACTAGGCATTGCTGCAGGGAATGACAAGGTGCAGCACCCATTTTAGTGCAGCACATGCAGCACATTTGGATTTACCAGCTGCACTTCCAAAGCTCCTGCTTTATTATGTTCCCTACATAATTGTGCTGGTTGAAACGCCAGAAAAATTACAGCTAAACCCACTAAGTCTATGACCTCTTATGTGCAAGATAAGGATTTTTATCACAGCACAAAAGAGATTAACTATTGGCACATAGTTCACAGCCTCACCTTCAGCCACAGTTAAACAAATGTACATATTCTCCTGCACTAATTGTGAGACCTGCCAGGAGTACAAGGGCTCTCCAACTCCAAGGCACTGAGGGATGCTTCTGCATAAGGCAGGAACTCCTACTGCAGCTGCAGGTGGAGGATGATACAGTAAGGTTTCCCCTATGTAAGCACCATCTAATAGCTACCACCCACTAATGGTGCCTTTTGCAAGCGTGTGCTGGCTTTGTGGCCTGGCTGCTGGAGGGCTGCAAGAACAGACTCACATGGCTGTGGGATAGGTGGCTTTGTATACCTCTTTCTAATTTAAGCACAGAAAGCTCTAATCGAACCAGATCGGTATCATTAGTTTTCATGCCTTGGGATATAAAGAGGCACAGGAACCATAATGGCACTAACAGAACCCAAACACAATTGCAGCTTGGTGCTCTAAATCCATACCCGCACACAGACATGGCCAGCTGTGTCCTGTTAGTGTCTGAAAAGGACGGCTGCTTTGTTACAAATTTACTGTAGTATGAGGTTAGGAAATTGTAATAATTTTATCTGAAGATTGATGATTCATACTAAAAAGGTTAAAGTGTTAATGACAACAAAAACAACAATACACGAGTCATTTCCCAAAGGCAGATTAACATTTTCTTCCCTTTAGAAATACGACACTGAGGTACAAAAGAGTTAGGCAACTTGCCTAGAGTTACAAGATGAGTCATTGGCTGAAAAAGGACAAGTCCAAGCTAAATCTGATAGAAATCTAGAGCATACTGGTGCAGCTCTTTCATGAATATGAAGGGAGTCTGGACCAGGCACCAGAATGTTGTGCTAATTGCCTGTTGCATTCCACAGCTCTTAACTTTGGCGTGAGCTATAATTCAAAAAGCATATGACTACCTCAACTGTTTTTAATCACACATTTCTGTTTAATTTGTTGTTTATGAACTATCTCTGTTTTGGAAGTTATTAACTTCTTATGAGACTACCTGTTCCTCCTTTCCCCTCCTTCCAGATGGGAAAGATTCTAGTCAGAGGGCCAGTAATACCCTTTTGGACTATTCCACTCACTAAGCCCAATGTAAGATCTGACACACTTCAAAGAAGTCCTCTAATGATTCAGGCACTGTGCTCTTCTCTGCAGAGGAGGCAAAATATCTGCATCTGCCCTCAGCCTCAGGATACTAAAATGTAGAGACTTCCACACTACTGTGAGAATGGGCAGTACCTCAGCAAGAGCTCATTAAGCTACATCCATAAGAGTAACTGACTTCAGTAACAAAATTATGAAGAAGTCATAGTGCCTATTTTCAGAATATCAATCCTAATTCAACTTCAGTTAAAAGCTAGCATGAAACAAAGATTTAAAAATGATAAGACAGAAAAATTACAGCTTATAGAAATAAATTCTAAAAGAATGAATTAACACCTTTGAGAAAGGCACTCTACTTACACTGGAAAGTAATTGTAGCAATTCACAGCTAGGTCATAGCAAGCAGTGACCCTTTATTGCGTTTGTCTTTTCACACAGCAGCAAAAATGTAAACTGCCTAAAGCTATCTGCAGGATGATGGACAGACACCTGACTTCTCATCACAATAAACTTCATTTTTTTTCCCTCCCCACTAGCCTCCTCTGCAGCCTTAAATCAGGAGCATAAACTGAATAATGCAAAATATTGCTAGTGCTTTTGCCCACAATGCACCTCTGAAATTTACGTACTCACAAGCCATTAAGCAAACACACATGATTAACTTAAAAGGTGATACATTTCCACAAAGTAACTGCTTTTGTTCTTTAATAGTTAGTCAAATTATAACAAAAAGAATGTCATATATTTTGTACCAGAACTGAAGTCTAATTGGTAGGAAATGGCCCACAAAAAACAGCTATAAAAATCTTTTCTGAGAAGTAGGGTGAGACTGCCAGGTTTTAAGTGAGAATTGTCAATTGTACAGATTAACTACATGAGAAGCTGAAGGGTTCTCCCGCATACAAAACAGCAAATTATCACTGAGGTTCCAGTGGGCTCTGCTTTTTTGGTTTTTATTACTGTTTTTCATTGCGAATGGTAGCAGAGACATCTGAGAAGCAATCACAATGCTCAAACAGAATTTCAGGTGCACAACTGTGGGCCCAGTTGTAGAAGGAAGGCTGTGTGACTTCAGAGCAAAATTGCAGGGTCATAACTCTTTCTATCAGTCCTGAAAGGCTGGAATGCAAATAGTACAATGGGCAACTCCATTCCTCACTAAGCGTTCTACATAAAATCCTTTCACGAATTTGGAGGTCCTTCTCACTCTTCTCTTTGCCCTTTATGTGCTCCACTGAGCATCTCTGTATGATTCAAACAGCCAAGGATAAAATAAGTGGAGAACTTGTTTGGTTTTTTTTTTTTGTAATTTTCACTTAAATCTCAGCAAAGATTGAAAATTTCCCAGTCTAAGTCCTATTACAGGGAAACACATAGGAAAAGGAGAATGGAAATAATTGTCTCTACCAACTACCTTTCTTTATTAGAAATGCCTATTCTCTTATTTTAAAAGCTTATTTTAGTGGTGACTAAAGTGTTCTGTGTTATGGAAAAATAGAGTTGAGTTGAAAAATCACACTATTCCAGTATTTTTTTGTTGTTGTTATACTGAATCAAATAAGAGATATTTCAAAAACTGGTTGGGATAGATAGGTAGATTTTCTGCTGGAATAAGGTGACTTTCAACTACTGATTTTAACTACTCTGTTAGTACTTACATAGTCTCACTCACCCCCTGGAAAAAAAAAGGTGGACGTGGTCTAAGACTTACCAGCTTGCAGCCAAATTTGTTCAAGAGCTGTCCACAGCTGCGCAGGTCCTTGCTTCATCGTGTTGCTCTGCATAGTTATTTCAGACATGGCCTGTTCCAGTCTTGATGCAGCAAGTGAAGAGGCTCGCTGTGATCCTATGGTCCAAACAAACAAGAACAATAATGCATTTCATACTTCTTTGGGATCTTTCTTTGACTCATTAAGGCAGCAGGTCTGATTCTTCAGTCACTGCATCAGTTTTATGTAACTCCACTGAGTTCTGGTGTGACCAAATGGTGAACCATGTTTTATAAAAGGTTAATTTATGGAAAAAACCCCACTAAATTATCTAAGGGCTGCAGCTCAAACAAGTGAATTAGGAGACAGACAGTAACTTTATAAAGGTCTGCTTAGCATTCATCAAGGAAGCAACCATATTTTGCTCATCTGAAAAGCAGAACTCTACCATCAAATATTTCCCATGAATACTTATTAGTAAACCATTTTATAAGCATATTGTCACCATACAATGACAGAATATGGCCCACCAATGTAAAATCTGAGTACAGTACCACAGAGTAGCTTGGCACTGTTCATACAGCACACACATTTCAGGTGGCATCAATATTGTTCTACTGGTTTAGAGGCAGTGTGGTTTTCTCATTTAACCTTGGGGAGCAGAGAGCTCAGTGCTTTGACTGCATTAACCTTCAGTATGCGCTGTAACATTTACGCAGGAATAAAGTATTCGGTACCCGCATCTCTGGGACAAAGCATCACATCAAATGTGACTCCCAGGAAGAATGCAAGGGCAGAGTTCTCTAGTACAGCAAGTGGGATTATACTGGTGAGCTGACTTCTCAAGAGGGGTATCAAGAGAATGGCAACAAAATAAGAAGCTACAAAATGAGATTTCAGAGTTGGCATTGTAATGCTTTGAGAAATAAATATTTTAATATATGCAGGTTTAATGTGGCTTTAAGGTTGATAAGCTCTTTCTCTTGAGTGCTGTGACTGAAGCACTTACTCTTCAATCTATCCTTACAGGTTGACCTTGTAGGCCACAAGATCCCAGAGGTAAAATCCTGTTTTCTTTCAATGTAGCCACCCTGAGGGAGTAGCAGAGCCTAGGAACAGGTACTCAGAGAAGCTGGGGTGGCTCTGAGCAAGGGAAGGTAAAGAAGGGCAAAAACAAACCTGTCACAGGGCATGTGCTTTAAGTGGTCTCTCTGAGAAGGACAGAGTGCGTTTCCAGCTGGAGCATGCTGAAGACAAAGTTGCCAAACCACACCTCCTCACCAGCAGACCATCACCCCAGGCCAAGGCGTCAGCAGGCAGAGCCGCATGGTCCTCTGGCCATGGTCCCATGGCTGGTGCTCCTCCGAACGTTGAGCAGGGACTCAGCCTTCTGTCAGGTTGAGGGAAGGCATGTTTCCACCCCACGCTCCCTCGCAAAGACATCTGCATGGCATGGAGCAGGACACAGCCTGCAGCTTTTACTTAACCCGAGGCAGCACTGCCTGCCCCTCAGAGTGACATGGCTTGGGAGAGGCTACAAGTGCACTTGAAGCCTAAAACTGCTATGGGAAATATTTGTCACATTATCTCACCACTAACTCATGTCATTCATTTTAAGCAGGAGCGCTTCAAACCAGCCCTGCAGCAGAGAAGCCTCCCACAACTCCCTTGGAAAATGCAAACGTGCTCTTCCTAGATGCATTTCTTAAAAGTCCTACTATTTTCAAAGACATTCCTGATCTAATATTCCAAGTGATGACGGTGCGTTAATGTAACAATTACAGCTTCTATGGTATGGTAAAAGTCATTCTGCTTTGCACAGAATTTATTCTATTCAACAGTTTACCAGATCCATCTTCAGCCTATTTCACTGCATGGGATTCCTCCCCCTGCCCTGCCCACTCACACTCCTCTTCCTCATCGCTACCTTCACCTGGGAGAAATTTCACGGAAACTCCCAGGAATTCAAGTCAGACAAGGGTTGTTTAACATAGGGGAAATAACCAGCACTTGCCCTCAGCCATCAAAAACACAGACAGCTTCTTTGTAGTGCATAAGCAACAAGAAAATAGCCGCACGAACAGATAGGAATGTTGTTAGGAGCATTTTGAAGCTAGGGCAGACCTCTTGCCTTCTAGACTTGCAACCTTGGAAAAAACTACATGGGCTTTGGGGATTTTGTGGTCAATCTAACCAGATTCCTCTACTAGGACTCCTGATCATGTATGCTTTGAAAGCAACTTTCAGTATTATATTTCTCTGACAAAATTGCCCTCTCTCAGAGAGGTTTTCTGGAGCTGTGTTTCATGCAAGCACCTGTATGTAATGCTGGTCTGATTCCATTAGGTGGGCAGATGGGTTGGTGTTTTATTCACATCCTCACAGAGCTCAGGGAAATCCTCTTTTCCTTGCAAGTCAATTCAAGGAGACTGTGTCACTCTAAGGCACCTTTCTGCATTTTGGAGAGGTTCACATGTGGCTGTGAGGCTGAACAGCCACTTAGGATCTACTAAAGAATCCTTCCCTCACAAAGCAGGCTTCACAGGAGTATTACTATGGGCTAGGTGCACTCAAAAGAACATAAGATAGCTGCTCCTCCTCTTCTCTTCACTAGCCAGGTAGTTGCCAAGAGGGGAAAGCATGAGATTTGAGATTGATCTTGCCCAGTGCTGTGGGCTTCAATCTGCACAGCCACAAAAAGGGAACCCAAGTTACTTAGCAATTTACAACAGAGGCTCTTTGCATTTAACAGCTTTTGGCATTCCAGTCCTTTGATGTTTATTTTCTTTTCCATTTCAGCCTACACAATGAAACAAACCACACTAGGCAGAAACCCTTCCATCCCTTCCCATCCCTACCTGGCCTCAGACGCAGATATGCTCCTTTCTTCTGGACACACACAGGCCAGATGAAAAGGCTCTCTCCATCTTAGCCCGTACCTGCATGTTCGCTACTGCTGTTCTTACCCATGTCTGCTGGACCAACTCACAGGAACACTTCCTAAATCTTGTCTGTCCAAATAAATGCTGTAAGAGAACGTCTTTGCCAGCCTGGCCCTTCTGGACTGAGAAGGGCTCAAGCAATAGCTCTGAAGCTAAGGCAAGCAACATGGTCACCCTGGGGGTGAGATGAGGGCTTCTGGAGCCAGAAAAGAGTATCCTTTAACACATACTGTCTCCTGAGAGAGGAGGCAGGCATGTATTGTACTGATATCTCACTGACCTCAGGGTGGTGGGAGGAGCCAGAAAGAATTCAAATAACATTAAAAAAGTCTCTGAATGCCTCATTATAAAGTATCTCTTCCTAAATAAATGTAGGTCTTTATATGCTAAAAATCCCCACAAAGGCTGTCTCGCAGAACTTTAATGTCATGCCTCAAAATATATGCAACTGTTGGCATAAGAAGGTATCACATGATTTGTTATTTTAGTGCAGTCTCTTTCTCTTTTTAACAGCTCCACCAGACAGAATATAAGCTTCACATTTTACAATAAAGCCCTTCACACGTTTTGGAAAAAAGTCATAAAAAGAACAAAATTGATTTTGTTGTGATGAGCTCTGAGTATAAGTCATACAAAACCATATCTAAATAATTTTAAAGCCCCATTCTAGGGTTGCTATAAGACTAAGAAGGACCAAGTTTAATATTTTGCATATAGGAAAAAGCTGCTATCAAAATAGAAATGTACCTCAGTAGATTTACTAGGCTTATAAGAAACACAGAATTCCCTAGCCTAAATCACTTCAGGCAAGAGCATTATAAGATAACACTAAATCAGAAAAAGAATGAAACAGCAAGGCAGCTGACTGATATCAGTGAATTTAGCTAGGAACACTGCTTCAGTTAGAAGAAGATGAGGAAAATAAAGAGGAATTAATCTTCCTGGCAGCAAACCTAAAATTCTAGCATAGCACATAATCTCATTGTGGTCTAACTGAGTGAGAGGCCAGTGTCAAACCCGGCCACAGTAATCCCCCCTTCAGCGATGAGCACGGAGATCACAGAACGCCTGTGCATTACAGTGATACTGCAGCATGCTCCCAGGGGATTTCACAACGGAAACCACAGCCTATTCCAGAATGATGCAAAAAAACCAGACCTGTCCCTCCTTCAAAGCAGCCAGCCACAGCCGCAGCTCTAGGGAGGCACAAGGGCAAGGGTGGCTAGAGCTGTTCTCTCCAATCTCACCTCCTACTGTGTTCAAAGAGGCTCCCAACTGGGCCTAGAGACCCAGCTGCAGCTGTTCTGCAGATAGAGAACAGCAGCACCTACAGCCTGCAGAGCAGCAAGCCACAGATCCTTGTTTATATCAACCACTGTCAGTCCTGTGCTAAGGTGGATGGTGTAATTTCGGTTCGAGCCCTCTCCTTATGTTCATTGTGGGTTCAACCATGNCGAAGCCTAGCCACAACAACAACAACAACAACCATGTTAGCATGGAAACTCTCAAAGTGGAGAAGGAATACATTTCTTGTCTAAAACCAAACTGCATTCAGTGCAAATCACTTTATATGCATGAAAAGCTGGTTTAAAGCTTGTACTTTACATTAATTCGTTCTTTTTGGTAGGCAGTACCATCATATCCAGAACTTTCTGCTGAACTACAGCTGCTCCATTGCATGGTGGCTGATAGAGCAGGCTGGGACAGGTACTCAACCCAAGTGCTTTTTGAGAAGGCCACTAAGTAAAGACCAAACATTCCTGAGCTTTGCTGTGATTCTGGAGGAGGTGTTGCAGATCTGCAGTAGAGCAGTGAGCAGGAGGCAGGAGTGAAGTCTTGGAAGAGTGGCACATCACTCTCACAGGCTCTGCTGACAAGCATTTGATCTCAAAATCCCAAACCATGCTGTGAAGAGGGCATAGCCCACACCTGGCCACATTCATTTTTACAGAAAATTACAAAGCAAGGCAGGGGATCTCCAGAAGAGCATGAGAGCCACACACAGAATGCATTTTACATACCATTAAGCACCAAACAGAGCTAAATGGGCAGGGATCAGTTCAGGCTCAGCCCCACAGTCCAGGGAGCATAATCCACTTACTGTTTCAGCAGCAGAGTGGGAATGGGATGAACAACAAAAGTACTACAGAAAATATATTTTTTGGTTTGCATTGCTCTCCTAGTAATACCTACTGGCTGATGAATTAAAAAAAACTACCTAGAGTGTTTTTGAATCTATTTTCATATATTCAGTGAAAGTCCATTTTACTGCCCAGCATCAGAAATGATAGGATATATTTCACAAATCTTCACAAGCATCTTCAAGTGATGGCTATCCTACATGATTTTGTATTATCAGGAAACTTTCATGTTTTCCACCCCCTTTGCCAGATAATTTTTAATATGCCAAACAGCACATATACAGTTAGTATATCCTTTTCATCAATCTGTGCTGAATTTGGCCTGTTCTCTTTAATTAAACCAAAAACTATAGAAAACTGCCATATAAACAATGAGAAGAAGGGCCTATACAAAATACAGAGACTCATCTCAGGAAAGACTAATCAAAGGGAAATGGAATTAACAGATTAAAATGACATAAATGTGTGTATAGGATCAGTAAGATTACAATGTCATATAGACTCTAAGAGTTTAACACTACAAACAAAAGAGCAGACACTCTGAAATATGTTATGATGTTTGAATGTTTGCATGCTGAAGCCTTAACCATGCAATGCTTTTTAACCATTACTTGGTGTAAATGGGAATTGAAGACATAATTTAATACAAGTCATGTACTTCATCTCAGCTGTGTATGCTGAGCATGTGACTTCAGTTTTACCAATTCCAAACATTCAAAAGTAAGACTCAGACAAAGCCTAATTCTCTAGCCTCAGAGCATGAGACTTTTTAAGTGTTAGGGGTTTTTAAGTTAAGCTTTTATATTCTTCTTGTCCTGTTTCTGAGTCTGAGGTTCATTTTTTTTCATTTCTTCTATATCCACAAGGGTAGAATGTTGCTTCCCTAAAAAAACCCTCAAAGTTAAAAGGAAAGTTTCAGTCTTATCAAAATCATCTAATTTTGAGAGTTAGGGTTTTAAAGGAAGCACCAAATATCACGAGACTTATGATAAAACCACAAGCCAGCAACACTTTCTGAAAGCTTCCTTTCCCCTTCCTGCCAAGTTCAGCTTTGATGTCTCAGTTATTTCTATCTGACCATATCTATTACTGTGAATGTGTATTTCCCATATAATAGTCACAAAGTTCACGTACAAATCCTAAAGCAAATCACCCTCTAAGAGGAACTGACACTCTCAGTCAACTTTCCAAAACCACAACAATAGCTGGCTTGATCAGGACATCTAAAAATGATTACTTGAGGGGAGATGTGGAGGACAGAGGAGGAAAAGGAGGTAAAAAGAGGATGGAATGATACAGTGTTTGCAGAAGTATAGCATGAACTCACACCTAATACCTTTCATGCTTACCTTGAAGAGCTTCTTAAAAGAAAGTGGGAACTCACACCTTTGTTTTATGCATGGGCAACCCAAGGTACAGTCAAATCAGTGACATATTCTGCAGCAGAGGCAGCCTGGAGACAGACCTGGACTTCCTGACCAGCACAGTAACACATGTATGTACAGCCCCACCACTTCTCACCCTCACCAAAGAAAATAAAACATTCCTCTCTCACAAAAGCAGGCATTTAGGATGGGAAAGCACAGATCTCATTTCCTCACCACAATCAGTATCATGAGCATCCGGCAGTGTGAGATGCAGTCCATTATGCTTTTTGATCACTGGTGTTTCCGTCACACTACTTCCTTTCTCAGAGCCACTGTAAAGAAACAAAACTGTGTTATCTGACCACCTTTCAGGGGAGAGACAACGTTTCCCTCAAAGCAGGTAATAGTCTCATGTAGCTGCCACTAGAACTGAAAACTCAAGCCTTCTGGCTGCAGGTAATCAGCTTCTGGAACGTGTTGTTTTCACAACCCCTCTGCCAATGGAGAGGAAACTGAGAGACATAGTTCCCAGCAAGGGCTCTGGTACACATGCCAGTATCTGTTTCTCTGGTTGTTGGGAGTCTTTGCAAACCACTGGATGAGGAGCATGTTGGCAGCTATAGGGCAGACCAGAGAAGGCCAAGCAGCAGCCCCATGCCCTGAAAGAATCACCTCCCTCTTGGGCTTGTCTGCAGAAGGATTTGCTCACAGGTCTGCTGTGCTGATCCTTTTGAAACAGATCAATTACCACATTCCAGTCAGGTACTAATTTCTTCATTTCAAATGGATTATTTTCTCCACCTTTGTTCTGTTCAAAAAGAAAAGATAAAAGCTACCACATAGTACCAATTTATGAAAGGAGGACTATCTGGTCTGCTGTTCTACTAGACTTCTGTCCTCACAGGAGAGATCTTCCAAAGGGAAATTAAAAATAACATAATGTAACATAAAATCAAATCATGTGCCTAATGAAAAATCACTTAACACAGATCTCCTGAGCCTTCCTGTCACCACATAGTCTGCCATCCCCCTAGGATTAGATGGTGATGATATTTCCTCTCATCATCCGTTAAGGGACAAAATATCAAAAGGAAAAGTGACTGCCCTGGCTACTTTTTCTGGCACGCTTCCAAGCCTGCAGCTTGGACAATATTCCTCTCAGGAAACAAGCTGTCACAGAGTCATGATAGGGATGCCCCATCTTCCAGTCTGATCTGTTCTACTGCAGGGATTGCACAGGATTCCTGCAAATTGGCATTAATCTAGCCTGGGACTGCTATTTGGTTTTGAACGTGATTACTCTGTTATCACATTAAACAACAGCAAAAAATAAACCAAGTCTTGTCCTTCCCAACTAACAACACAGGACTGAAAGCCACTCACTGTTGTTCATCACAGTGGTAATCATATTTACAATAGCTGACTAACCTTTTACCTGAGCTCTGGGATCAAACATTATGGCTTCTGTTAATGGCCCTTGAATTCTTCAGCATTTGACTGTTTGCACAAAACTCCAGTCTTGACTGGGCCTGCCTGTCTTCCATACTGCTTTCCACACTGATATTCTATTTGAGGCTGTCATGTAGTGACAGATACAAGGGAGAATTATATTCTCTGTCCTGTGCTTCAGCTTTGCCTTGCCAGGGTTAACCCAAGTGTAAGTGCCCTGGCTGTTGGTGGAACTGTAGGGACATTTCTGTCTTACTGGTGCATTATGAATGCAGGAACACAGAATCATTATGGTTGGAAAAAGACCTCTGAGATCATCAAGTCTAACTGTCCACCTAACACCATCATGCTTACCACTAAACCATGTCCCCAAGCACCATATCTACATGTTTTTGAACTCTTCCAAGGATGGTGATTCTACCACTTCCCTGGGCAGCCTGTTCCAATCCCTGATAACACTCTCAGTGAAGAAATTCTTTCTAATATCCATTCTGAACTTCCCCTGGCACAACTTGAAGCCATTTCCTCTTGTCCTATCACTCGTTATTTTGCAGAGGAGGCAGCTGTGCTTTAAAATGAGGCAAGCACTGCTTTGATGAAGCAACCATCACCGAAAAGACTCTGGTGATTCAGGCACATGGCTTAAACACTATACTCCTACAAAGTACAGGTGAGGAGATTAGTGGATGGTGTACATTTGGCCACAGTAAAAACTGACCACAGGAGAAGAGCGTTCAGAGAAGGCTTGATGAGATGGCCTCAGTTAACAAAATGTCAACAGCATGGCCTTTTAACTGGGAAGACAGACTGATGATCCACACTGAAAACCAAGTGGACTGCATTGTGTGAAACAGCTACTCCCAAAGGCTTTAATCATTATCCTGGAGAAGGGATGAAAACAACTTCTTCAAACCTGCTGTAAAAGGCCTTCAGCCAAGAAATCTTTTCCATGCACCACAAAAGAGATAGCAGCCAGATTATTTGCCTTCTGCATATGGTGCTGGAAAGTCTGACAGTGGGACATGTTGCCACATCACTACCCATGTTTTTAAAAGGTAGTTAAGACAAATGGTGACAAAAACTGCTGAAGGAAACATCTGCTTGTGAGAGACTACAAAAGTACCAGTTTGTAAGAAAGATGACAAGAAGGGACTTTGAGCATGGCACAGAATCAGCTGCCCATGGAGAAAATATTGGCCCCTGAAAGACTCTTTAGTCTAGCAGAATCTTAAAATAGGAAAGCTGAGAAAAGCAGGCCAGACAAATGCAACCAAATGTAACTAAAGCACAACTTAATTGTGTAGGCAACTAGCTGCTGTTTGGACAAGTAGAGTATTGGGTGCAACAGCTTTCAACTTTATGTAAATACAGGCTTCCCTTTTCTAAGATGCCCTAAAAAATATGTGTCCAAGTCTCATTGATAGGAATTCCCCTTAAGTTCCTTTGCAAGCCCAACCCGGAATATTTTACATATTTGTTAGCTGATACTGCTGCAATTTGCTTAATACAAGGAGCTTTCTGGCCAACTGAATCCAATCTAAAACTGCAGGTACCAAGTTCATTCTTGTTACCTTCCAAGCAGTACTTCCCAACAGAAAATGTTTTATGACACACCTTTTGAGAAAGCCAAAAAGTCCTACTGGGAATAGCAGTGAAATATACATTAGAGTTCCAAAAACCAAAGCAATTTGTTTTGTTTAGGCTTCTATGGTTAAAGCTTATCAAAAGCCTCTAAAGCTACTGCATCTTGGATTTTTAAGTATTAGCACCAAAGCACAGCTTGGGATCCAAATGCAGCCTAAATGGCTGAACTATTTATTTGTCTGTTTTCCAACATACTCTCATCAGTTTCCAGCTTGCAGCTCCCCCTTGCAAGAATAAATCTTAGTCATAATTGTTCAGTGTGGATTTGATCAGCTTCATCAGGACTATTTATGGGTATAAAGATTATTCATGTGAGAGGTACATGACTGAATCCTTAGCTAGAGAGACTAAGGCCTAAGGAAATCAATGATTCTAGCTTGTAAGAGACCATTTCTCTGCTGCTATGTAAACATCCTTGATTTTTGTATTTGGTCTGCTGCTCATTAGCTAAACCAACAAGGAATTACGAATAATCCCTCAAGGACAACTTGTA
Organism: Bucco capensis; assembly: GCA_013396975.1. Classification (NCBI taxonomy): domain Eukaryota; kingdom Metazoa; phylum Chordata; class Aves; order Piciformes; family Bucconidae; genus Bucco; species Bucco capensis. The sequence goes on along the minus strand of VWZO01022659.1, from coordinate 35,609 downwards.
TATAGACATGCATCATTCTGTACACATACTTCTGGTGTTTATAAAGCTTATGAAAATACATACAGAAATGGGGGAACAAGACAAGTTTCCTCAGTCTGCTGTCATGGCTCTTGCCATCAAGCATGCTGCCCTTCCCATCAAATACAACCTCTATGGACATTAAGGATGAGAGGTAAGTACAATCTTGGGTTAACATTCCCAAGACAGCTGTACAGTAGTAAATGACTAGGACAATATCCAAAGGCAGTGGGAAGGAAGAAAACACAACCTGGTAACTTTCACATTTTCTAAACTTTTCCTTTTGGAGGAGAAGCACATGAACAGGGAAGGAACACATAGAGAACCTTGCACTGTTTAAATGCAGATTTACTTAGACAAGGGAAAGGAGAAGGAAGCTACATCCTGCACTCTTCTCCTTGCCCAGTTAGCACCAGGCTATGCAACTGGTATGTAACTGCAGCATGATAGAATCTTGGCCATATGCCTTTCCTTAGCTTCCTCAGCTCAGGACTGTGTCACCCCCACACATTCCTGAGCCATGCCAACTACTGCAGACTGTGAACAATAGCTGATAGAAGCTCAGCACTGTTAGGGAAAAAAATAAATCTGCTCTCCATTCTGGACATCTGAACACAGACAGAGATATTTAGACATACAGATCAGGAACTCTTGGTTCAAATCGTTTCTTCAATCCTAAAATCTTGAGGTTTTGTTGTTGTTTTATATTTGCTTGTTTCTTTGGTTTTAATCATGGATATTAAAATCTTGCTTTTGTTAACAAAATCACGGCTAGAAATATTACTTACTTTTCTTTTTAAATAGTACTGTTTATTACCCTTTTTTGTAAAATAACTTAAGTATCTAGACAATTAAAGAAGATAACTGCATCTCCATTATGAAATTTGAACTTCTTAGACAGGGGAAAGCCTACCTGTGCTGTAAAACATTATATACCATCTGCCACATCTGCAACATATGTCTGCATGTCACCAGAGCTGCTTCAGGTCCTTTATGTATCCATTCCAGTTTCACTTTGGTGAAGAGTAAGCTGCAAGACAAAAGACAGTAGCTTTCATTTTATTGGCATCTCATAAATGTGGAGAATTAGTATCACTCTAGCAAGATACTGGCAGCTAGCAGTTTTACTTGCTTTGTATGTGCAGCAATAAAAGAAAACACCAGAGAACAAAACATTCCTTTTGGCTCAACTTTGATTCTTCCCACAAGAAGATGAGAAGATTAACAATATTCCTCAGCTGCAGTCAAATTTGCATCACAAAGCTGGCAGGACAGTGTTAAAAGCAATGCACTGCAAAGCTAACAAGGTGAAACACACAGAGAATCTCATTTTATTTTGGACCACGACAACAACATTAAAACAAAATAAAAAGGAATTGCTATAATACATATGCCAGACTATTCTTAGTCTGGCATCTTCTTATAGCACTGGATTATATAATAAATTTCAGTCAAAAATCTCAATACAGAATATATGCAGACAATCATGTAATGCCTCACAGGAAGGAAACTCTTTTTCTTATCCCCAGCTGGTGATCATCTCATGCCCCTAGGCAAGACAGCTGATAGCCCTTGTACATTCTTGTTCTAGGTAGTGTAACTGCTGCTGCTGCTATTCTTATACCTAGAGAGTAGCACTTGCACAGACCACTGGAATTCTGCAAAAGTAGGTCAAGTAGAGGTTAGAAGACAGATTTGGCAATGACATAACCTACCACTTGCTGCTAGCATGCCTTTAACACCATCCTTCGTAATACCCTGTAGCAGGACACTCTGTCTACGTGGGGGTTAACAGCTCAAACTTTGCCCTTTGTGAGGTTATCAGAGATGGAGAGGGGAAGGCTAAGCTGGTTTTGGCATTGAAGAATGCTAAAATCAGACTAACTCCACAAATTCCAAAGTATGTGTGGTGGATACTGAAAGTCACTGTTATAAGGCAGACGAAGTAATTAGCATTGAAAACTTACCTAAAGTGGCAGAGATGAGACTTGAGCTGGCACATCTAGGCCCTTAACATATGACTGACAGCCAATCACTTTATACTATAAAAGCCCAGTCCCACTTCTTGATTACTGAAACATTTTTGATACACCTTTCCTAAGGTGTGCAGAGACTCCTCCTTTGGAGAGATTGCTCCTCAAGCCTACCCTTTGAGGCTGAGACAAAGAGATTCTCCCACAGTGGTTAATAGGGGTGAGTGACATCAACCTCTACTGAATTATTTTGCTAGCTTTAATATTATTGCTTGAGTATTGTTTCAAATGAATTGTGGACTGTATCAGTAAGTGAGAGCTATCTGTTCTGTGTAGTAAATAATTCTGATTAATGCCTTTCTTCTTCTTCTTTAGTGTTTTTAGTCAATATAAATAATTTATTTATAAGTACATTTGCTTTGCCATCCTTAATCCTGTGGGATAAAGTGGTATAAAGATTCAAGTACATCTATATGTCCCTTAGACATGAACTGAAGAACAAGTCTGGGACTAGGATTGGACTCAGCCACACCTAGGTTCCTCTCTGAGAAGAAGTTTAGAAAGCAAGGGGATGCCTTCTGAACCTCGTTACTTGACAGGAGGATTCCCTTAATAAACTTTGTCAAAAGCAACCTCAGTCCATGACATACCCATTTTTTTTTATAATTGCCATGACAATTGAATTTTTCTTATTTACTAATGTAAATTTACTTCTCTGCTTTAAATTTTCATAAAGTCCAAGATCTACACATTTTGAATTAGCTCAATATGGCTAGCTGGATCCACTGGATGCACACATCTGTACATACGTGCATACAACATTAACAGTTGAACATTAAACATCTTAAAACCAATTTTGTGAATGTATCCTACAGGCTCTTGAGGAATCCATACAACTTCAGAAAGAGACAACAGCAACTGCACAGATGATGTCAGAGAAGACTTTCTAGCTGAGTAAGAGATCCTTCACTTGAAATAACTAGAAATATGCAGCCAAGCCACTGTGGTGTGTATCTGCAGTAATGTGCTAAATGGCAGTTCCACTCTGCCATTAAGGGATTTTTTTTGGATAGAAATCAAAATTTAGCCCAACTGTATCAATTTCTATTGAGAAGTCTGCTCATGGCCACTGCTACAGTTTGACCTCAGAGGACAAGCATTCAATTGAATTACCCAGGTACAAACTTAGGCCAGGAAAAGGAGATCAAGATTCATAATCAAGGGAATTTGTCCTTTACTATTTTTTAATATCCCTACTTTATGTTTACCTTTGATTTTCTTGTTACTACTCTCAGCAAAACAAATACTAATGAAAACATACCCTGTGCATGGAAATGCTGACTGCCCAACTGAAAGGAAGTACTCTTATTATGATTCAGGTAGTCATTTCTGGGCTAGACCCATGGACTGATCAAGAATTTTGCTGAGACAAAGAATATATCAGTAGACACACTCTTAATAAAAAAAGAGACCAAATTCAAAGGAGAGGTTAGCAATGGAAACTGGCCAGTGATACATGCTGCTCTGTATCCCTTAATTTATTGGGCTCGTAAGAACAAAACTTGTTTTAATCCAACAGAATATAGAATCAATCAGTCAGGAGAAAGGAATATATATTACACTAGAAAGATGGGTTATACCCTGGAGTGCAATGATATTATAAAAGATAGTTTCATGAATGTGAAGTTCCTGAACAACAATGCAGTTAAGAGGTCAAGCAACCCTTAATATCCATATATGGAAGCACAATCAAGTAGGAGCTGGACGATGTGGTTATTCTTGTTCACAGCATCAGCAAGACACTACAGTCCTGTTTCTAGTTCTTGTAACTCCAAGAGAAGACTAAAAATGGGATGACGTTCAGGAAAAGGTTATGCAAGTGATCTGAGGACTACAAAAACATATTTCATTAGAGGCTTAAGAAAATCAGTTTATTTGGTTTAATTCAGAAACAGCAAAGAACTTATTTTGCCCCAGCTGCAAGCACCTATATGGAGAAGTATCTAATTGTGAGTCTTTGATCTAAAAGGTGTCCTGGTTTGAGTCAGAACAGAACTAATTCTGTTCAGTGATTTTACTTTTCAGCTAAAGCTCCTCTAAGTAACTGCACTTTCTGAAACTAACAGTATATTTTCTCAGACAATGCCTGCTTCCAGCAGTGATAAGACCTCATATTTAGATTTACTACCAAGGACTGGTATGCAGACCAAGGTCACTGCTAAATCTTGTGTACCATGATGAGGGGTGCAGAGTAAAAGGCTGCACCTGCAGGGAGGAGCAGAGAGTTCAGATGACCCTAAAGTGACCAGCTAGGTATTCCATTCCATATATGTCATATTCAGCATAAAGCTTCTTCAATGGCTAGCATCTGAGGAGGCCTCTGTTCTGCCTTTGATCGTGATCCAAGAGTTCCTGAATCCAGTTCCAGGATCCAGCCCCCTGAGTCTGATTCCCATCTGCTGCTGAGTCCTTCTGCCACAGTATCAGTGCTGATGGTGATGTAATTGCCATCAAAGGAGGCTTGTGTTCAGCATTGGTTTTGTATAGATTTCATTTTATTGCTATTATATTCGTTAAAGTAGTTTAAGTTTTCTTTTTTAATACACAAGTCTCTCTCTCTCTCTCTTACTCCCTTTCCCTTCCTGGGATGGCAGGGGAGAGGGGGTAATAGAGAGTGTCTGTCACTGGTTGTCCCAGCCCTAACTCTTGACAAAAGGTATCAGAAAATCCAATGACTTGTTGGAAGAGGAAATTAGTCAAATGGGAATTTATAAGCAGATGCAAACACATAACCATCAAAGAAAACAATCTTTGCAGCAACTACCTTGTGTGCACAGTAAATTCTGTAGTCTTTAAAGTCTTGTCAGTAAGACACGATGACATGTGGAAAGCAATGGTGAAGCACAAATAGAAGCTATGGATTTGATGTAAAGGCTTGAGAGTGAGCATCTTTGGACAGCACTGTGCAGATGGGTGAGACTCAACCATCATCTTCCTTCTGGCAATTCTATTAAAAATACTAGACTAGTCCAAGAAACCATGACACTGAACAATCTATGCCATTTTAAGCATACAGAATATTTTTTAAAATGACTACAAACTTTCAAAATTAAAGACCTTCCAAAGCACTGTATGACCCTCCTTGCAGCAGAATAGTGGTGGTTGAGGAGCCTGAGGCCTGCAGAACACCCCTGAACAACTCCATGCTTTTGAATGCTGTAAAATACCACTCTTTAAATATTAAGGAAATAGAAGAATATAGGAAAGAAGACTCTATTAACAATAAAATAGCTATACAGCAGAGTTATATTACAGAGTTATATCACTCCCTTCCATATTAGTTGGGACATAGATGACTTAGTTATCAGCAGGCTATTGAGATCACTACATAGTACATTTAAATGTTGCAGTTAAACATTAAAAAGACAAACACATGAAGTTCTTCTCTCCATCACTCTGCTGTTTGCTGCTTACAGTGAGTATATGTCTACTTCTTTGGATTAAGATACAATATTCTCTCTTAGGAGAGACAACAACTAGTGAAACAAAGGTAAAAAAGCAAATCTCTCACAAAAGCATAATGAAGCCTCACCACAATGTTATCAACAGTTGTAAGGCTTGGGAACACAAAGGTTAAATAAAATAATCATGCAACTTTAGTAACTGTCTCTGTACTACCAGAGCTCAGAGATACCATGCACTGCTAGCTGTTGTGATAATTCACCTTTGGAATACTGCTATTCATGATATCATGTAATACCATAATGAATCAAACCACAAGGCAAATGGGAAGAATCTAAGTGGCAAAAGGGATCAAATCATACTACCATGAAGTAGGAAACTATACAGTTAAACATAATTAAAAGATGAAAATACAATCAGGACATGAGGCTGTATGTGCCACACACTGTATTTCTCAACTTCCAATAAGTTTTATAAGAGCAAGATAAATAATAAATAAATAAAACTTCCAATAAGTTTTATATGAGCAGATAAAACAATAATATAGGGAAAACATTGAAGTGAAGAAGTATCACTTGTCTCGCGCTTATTTTATTACAGAGATAGCACTGCTGCTATCTGTCTGTGCAAAACTCTCAGGACCATAAATAAAAATTACATATGCACAGATCTCACCTTATTATATTTTCTTAATATCATTTTACTGTACTTTTATATGATGCTTACAGTATTATGCAGAACAGACTCTTTAAGAGATTCAACATAGAAAAATAACCCCGAGATTATCAATACAGTTATTGGTAATTCTGTTAGACTCTGAAAATGAAAACAGATTTGGGGTAAAATGAACATAAATTTCTAGTAAATAAACATAGGAAAAGAGAGCAAAAAATCCACAAATAATTCTTGTAATGCATATAATTTCCATAATGATGGAAAGTTACCTAGTGTTTACTCTTGATACCAGACTAAGTCCCCTCTCAGAAGAGGTTTTCGTTTATCACTTATGTGGACAGTGTGAAAAGGCTTCTAGTTCCTAATGTAATGTCAGATTGCTGCCACAAGCAAACACACATATCTATCACAGTAACATTAACTCTGGCAAATTAAGAACTGTATATAGTTAACTGCTGAAATGTGAAGCTCTGAAAATTCAAAATTGTATTTCCCAAGTATCAAAAATTTCAGTAGAGTAAATGACATAAGTATCACTCTAATATGACATGCATTGACAAAAAAGTAGTGACTGGAATACTGGAAGGCCTATGAAAATTTATAGCAGCAATCAAGCTACTTTGGTTGATCTCAGGAAGTATTTAGCATTTGTCTTCATAAAGATTGATTTCAGCTGCAGATACTATGTCTCAAGGCCTGGCTAAACACACCTATTGAGCCCTCCTGAGAGTCTTCTAATCCTGCATGGCTCAATACTCAGCCTTTAAGTTCTCTAATATTACCATGAAGAAAAGAGATAGTTCCTTCCTGTCACTGACAATCTAATTAGTGAAGTTTAATAGTTAATACTTATTATCAGAAGGTTTCTCATGTGCACATGGTATACTAAAACACTTACTAGCACATCTATGGGAAAAGTTATCAGTTGCTATGTACTGTAATAAGCTATTGACTACTTTATAGATGCTATAGGACTATATAAAGATATATTAATCAGTTAATTATTGGGACTTTTAAAAGCTGCTTTAAAATGGAGTTTTTAGTATCAAATGCAGCCATCTAACTAGATATTTATACGGCATCACAATGGGATCTCTGTGCCCTATCATCTGACAAGCAACAAATAACATTAGTACTGTAATAAACAATAACATATTCCACTCATTTCAAGGTTGAGGAACTAAATTAGGAAAAATGGATATTATGTAGTCATTTATCTATATGCTTTGCCATTCACCAGCTGCTTATAACCCCTCCAGTTTTTCAGACTTTATCAGCAGCTCCTCAAGATCTACACATCTTCAAGCTTTACCAGATCAGGGCCATCATTCCCAAAGTCTTTCATTATTTACGTACACACACAGCTGCTGGGTTATACTTTTGGACTTTGACTACAAAACGAAACAAAATAAAACACCCAAACGAGCAGCAATATGTCCCAATTCACAAGAAAACTGTGTACGTACATTAGCATGAAGATACTGAACTTCTATAACTAATATTTGTTTCTTTCTTTCGTTAGATGACAAGATGCATGTGCTTGTGTGTGTTTACAGCTTGGAGAAATAAACCAGAATCCCAGTCACAGCTCTAAGGACACCAAATGCACTTTATCCAATGACTAACTGATGGGGTGTTCGAGCAACGTGCAAGTGCCACTGCACAGCAGAGACCACCAGCTGACCCACCTACCTCTTTGAAGCCCTGATAAATATTCCATGCCAGTTCCAATGAAAAACAGGGGAATGTCATGACCTGGATGTGTAGATGGCTCAGTGACGCTCTCTGAGGAAGTGGAAGGCATGGATTCAAACCCTCAACACTTTGATCATTGAACTCTTGAATTAGTTTCTTTCTCTTTAAGGTAATTGATGCAAAAGGACAATACAGGTGGATACATGCCATTGACTGATGTAACAGAGCTGGAAAGAGGATGGATGAGACAAAGTTTGGAAACACTTTTGATATATAGAGACAGTAAACAGCCTTCTCAGCCTGGAAAAGAGGCTGAGAGAAGAGATGACAGATCTATAAAATCATGAAGAGCATGAAGAAGATCAGGAAATCAAAGTAGACTGTGTTGTTTGAATGAGAAGTAAGGAATGTTCAATAAAGCAATCAAGCAGTAGATTCAAAATGAAGAAATGAAGTGCTTTTTCATACAATACAAAAACAAAGTGCAAACCCCATTGCTACAGGACACTCTGGAGCAGACACATAAATAGGTTAAAAAAGAGTAAATGCATGGATGACAGGCCCATCAGGGGCATAAACCACAACCTATTACAATCTCTGGCTCCAAAACACTCTGAACCACTGATCTGACACAAGTGGGGATGACATATGTGGAGTGGGACCATCCCTACTGCCACATTACTGCAAGCTTTTCCTTGTACATTCACCAGAAGCCCTGCTGAAGCCAGACAAGCCCTTAGTTTGATCAAGAATGACGACTGTTGCATTCTGATACAGCAGAAATATGATTGCAACCATATTCTTGATAACAGATTGTTTGATCTTGTTTTATTTGTCAGTATGAGAAGACAGTGTATCTGGAACTGTAGTATCTTCTCAGCAACTTAGCTGTTTAGCTTATCAGCTGCTGAGTTCAGCTCAAGTGGTGAGTCACCTATATGTGCCAATTAGTTAATATATACTCTTGCCCCATAACCATTATGGTTTCATTAATCTTCCTAGAAAACCTGCTAAAGCACTGGTCACATTATCAATAAGAAAAAAGTTGGCAAAATCAGAAAGCTGCTTTTAATCTCCTGCATTTTTGTTGATAAAATCAACATCAAAGTTGCTGTCTTCTCAAATAACTCAGTGCTTCTTGCAGTTTCCTGACATTTAAGGACACATTCTCTAGTTAAATTAATGCCAGCAACGCTGACTGCAAGCTCCTTTTATAACTCCATGCTGTGCCATCTTATCTATCACTTTCCCTACAAAAATAATTTGATCATCTACTTTTACAGACATAAAGTCATTTTTTTTATGGCTCCCTGCCCATTTATCCCCCAATATGAACAAAAAATAAAAACAAGAAGCCTGGTAGCATGCCCAAAGAACTGTCAACTTCATCTTCTCAGCCCAGGAAAACTAGCAGACTCATAGCTGACATCTCCTTTAGAGGAGTGTCCTGCTCAGAGCCCCAGTCTTGGATGACAACAGCAATTCAGCTAATGTTGCTCCATGAACTTTGACTACCACAGCACAGCATAGTATGAACAGCTTCTAGAGACACAGATTGTAAGCTTTTTAAGTTTACAAAATGAAGACAACTTGCTAGGCTTAGCCTCACAACACAAGGCTAGAAGGCTCTTGCTCATATCGTAGGAAGGAAACAGAAGAAGAGATGATCAGAAAAGCTAAGATTGTAGACCAACTGGTCAGAGACTACACAGCAAAAACCAAAGGAGCAGCCACTGGCATGGCTCGAGCTCTGGTTTGGTTTTTTTTTCTATTTTCTTAGACTGTCCTCCTGCAAGCTTCAGCTTGCCCTTCATGGCAGAAGGGCCCTCCTGTCAGTCTGGTGAAGGGTCTGCCTAGCAATGGACTACGTTATGCATCTGCACGGACATAATTGTCACTTCCTAAGACACGTCTGCAGCCAGTCCAGCAATCTCATGCACCTGTTTCAGCATCCAGGTCCATCAGATTCACTTCTGATAGAGGGTAAACATTAGTCAACATTGATTCAGCCCATCCAGAAACTGTCACTTGCATGATGCAAGCCTTGGCACTTATTAAATTCAGGTAACTCTGTGGTGCAGTATCTCATTTGTGCGTGGAAATGGACACCTACACGGTAATGTGCAAATTCCAGTACATCTCAGAGATGTACTGGAATCTGTGGTTTATTTCACCTGTAGTAGCAGTGTGGCCAGCATCCTCTAGCTTGGGATGGGGAGCTTTTTTCTTGTTCTTGCATGGTTTCTTGACCAGTCTTGGTCAAGTCACTTCAGCTCCTTGTGCTTCATTTCTTCTGACCACAGAGCAGATCGCAGGAATGATCTTTGTGAGGCATTCAGAGAACTAGGTTCTGGCAGGGAATGCCACCTGGAATACTGTGTCCAGTTCTGGGCCCCCCAGCTAAAGAAGGATAGGGAGCTGCTGGAGAGAGTCCAGCACAGGNATACTGTGATAGGTTCTTCATTATCACTTTCCTCACATCCTTTACATTTAATCTCTTAATACTGGTGTTCTCAGTTTCAGAGTTATTTCTGTACAGGAAAGAAAACTGGCTGAGTTCCTCTGTTAACTGACATCATTTTAAAAACATTTTCTCATCTGTTGTGCCTGATTCTTCAGAATTTCACCATATGTGCCCCTGGGTAAATCCAACTGTCCCTGATCAAATAGGAATTCCTTTGGAAGGGCAGAGCTGAGAACTAGCATGCTGTCACAACGACTGGAATAACTCCCTGGTTTACAGAAACGGAAAAGGAAACAGGCCTAGTGCCTCTAATTGCTGAGCTGTGCTGGGATCCTGCCAGACAAGAAAAGAACATTAACAGGACTAAGCTCAAGTGCATAATATGCTGACAATACTTCTTTCCCCAAAGACTGCAGAATTGGATGCTTCACTTACACTTCCAAACTCTTGTATTTTTCAGAAAAGCTTCTAGCACATGTAGTTTAGGCAGCTTTTAGGGGAAAGGATACCAGGACTCTCACTAATAAAGTAACATTTGGCATCAACCTCCAGTCAGCTCAATCTGCAACCAAGAATACACCTTCTTTCTGGAAAGGTATGTCACAATCCTGATTCATATATTTAAAATAGAGTGAAATACCTCCTAATTAACCTAGTGTCTAAGTAATAAGAAGCGATAGCATATTTATGTTCTGGTTCTATAAATTATGCAACAAAATATAGTAAAGCAGACCCTCTCCACATAGGATTAATAAAACATTTCTACTTGACACATTTATGAAATCTTGCATGTTACTGATACTTGGAGCCAACAGCCTGAATCTGCATCACATCTCCACTCTGTTAGTAAATTAGAAACACACATAACTTGGCTTTGCTATAAAAACAACGGGCTTAGTATAAAATAAGCTTTTCTTTTTCAAAATGCATTACATAATGTTGTTAAACAAACCTCACTCTTTCTACCATTTTATTTTGGGGCAATATAATTTATGCTGCTGTGGCAGTACTCCAGCAAAGCACTTATAATAGGTCTTCACCTCTAAGCATAAGAAGTCTTGCTGAAGTCAACAAGAAGTTAGTTATTCCTGTCCTTAAAAATAACCATGTGCTCAAGAACCTTGGTAGATCCAGTTCTTTATGAGGAGCAGGGTTTTAAGAGTCTCTCCTAACTTCTTAAGTTTGCAGAGGACAGTGCAAACATGAGTAACACAAGAAGGGCCAGAGTCTGTTGATATTTAGCACTCACTGTCTACATGTCTCAGCAGAAGTGAAAAATATGGCAGTCAATCTGTCAAACACCACTAAATTTCACTGGTACTGGGGCATGTGTGGGTATATTTCAAGCCATGTTCTGGCTAAGCAACCCACTACATACTACAGACTATTCAGAGGCGGTGCTTTTTTTGTAAGATGGACTTGTCAGTAAGACACAGAGAAGCAGGTTTCTATGCCAGCTCGAAAAGAGATGGAGAAAGACATGCTTCAAAAGTGAAAGAAGTGAAGACAGACAAAAGCACCTTCATTTCAGAAAAAAAAAAAAGAACTAGAACAAACCTGTGCTGGCTTAAGTAGACAGAAAACTGCTATTTTAACCAAAGAAAATCCTAGAGAAAGAAAATCATATTTTGCTACTAGCAAGAATCCTATTTGTCCAAGTGTAAAGCAAAACCATGACGTAATTGCAGTCTGTGCTAGCACCTGCTGAACACAGCACAGTAACAGCAGCAGGAAGACACAGGAGCATGACCTTTAACTGAGAGCTAGCAATGAACATAGAGAATCAGGTCTGTCTTTCAACAGACAGATGTGCTGAAGATTGTGCTACTGCAGCTTCACTCAATCTTTCACTGGTACAATTAAATTAACCTAACAAAACCTGTGCTTACCATTCGATTTGACACAACATGAGGTGGACAAAATTGTATTCATGGTAGTGCTGGGTTGCTTTTTCATCACAGGTAGTGTTTGTAGAGTTGCACTACATTTCCACATAAAGTTCTTTTATAGTTCTTTTGAGGCCATGCAGACTGGGTTTGGCAACAACAGCACTTTTGGTCATGTTGTATCCCTCCCACTCAGTACAGGTTCCCCACTGATCTCAGGCAAGCCAACTGAAGTGGTATTGTGATAGCTCTCCTTATCCTGAGACAAAAATAAAACTCAGCATGTAACAATAAACAGCTCTGTGTATTTCTAGGCGTTTTGAAAGGGGTCTCCATGATTTAAATACACACTAGAAGCACAGTCCAACTGACCATACTTTTTAATAAATTCAGCATCTACACTGTATCAGAGATACTATTCTCTGAGTTAGGGTATGTGTGTAGCCACTGAAGCATTTCAGTTTAACATAAATATTGTCTTCTCAGCACAAATATAATTCACAGAATCACAGAATCACCAAGACTGGAAAAGACCCCCAGGATCATCAAGTCCAGCCTATGACCCAATACACCAAAACATCTAAACCATGCCACTCAGTGCCACATCCAATCTTTTTTTAAACACCTCCAGGGATGGTGACTCCACC
>VWZO01022659.1:0-22761 GCA_013396975.1 Bucco capensis | reverse complement strand
AGCGCTGCATGGGGTTGTTGTGGCCAAAGTGTAAGACTCTGCACTTGGCCTGGTTGAATTTCATACCACTGGTCATTGCCCATTCACCTAGCCTGTCCAGGTCCCTCTGCAGAGCCTTCCTTTCTTCCAAGAGATGGACACTGCCTCCCAGCTTGGTGTCATCCGCAAATTTACTGATGGTAGACTCGATCCCCTCATCCAGATCATCAATAAAGATGTTGAACAGGACTGGGCCCAGGACTGAACCCTGGGGGACACCACTGGTCACTGGACACCAGCTGGAAGTGGCACCATTCACAACCACTCTCTGTGCTCGATCATCCAGCCAGTTTTTAACCCAGCGAAGAGTGAACCTGTCCAAGCCATGAGCTACTAACTTTTTCATTAGGATGCTATGGGAAATTAAATTAAAAAATTACTTAGATTTTCTTCCTAAAAATTTCCCAGCTATACACATCAACCCAAGGATACTACCTACTTACAGAACCCAGTTAGTTCCACAGCTCTCATCCTTGTCTATTACTTCAGCACAAGGTTTTCCTAGCAGAGAGCTATATCTAATTCAGTCGAACACTAATATAGTTGAGGATCTTGCAGGCTGCATTTTAAATGTGAAACTTCATTTCTTAGCCTTGCTAGAAACTGTAACTTCACTGTTGCACACATGACTTCAACAGGCACACCTTACACTGTACAAAGAAGTTGAGTCACTGGGTAACAAAGAAAAATCAGCAGTCTCTCAACCTATCAGAAATAGCAAGCAAATTTCAATTAGAACTGCCAACAAAACCTAAAAGCCTGAAGAGAAAGGTAAGAAATATATGCATGGTTAAGAAAAACAAAAAGATGGCATATTGAGCCTAAAATCAGACTAATAGATTAGTTTTCTGCAGTATCTATTATAGTCCAATATGACAGATCTTCCAGATATGCTGAGAAAAGATGATAGAATATTATAGATCCCAAGCACTGCACGTGTGATTAAAGAAAATCCTTTGGGAAAACTTGCATAGTCATATTTTAAACATTCAAAAATAGCACTATTTGGCCTTCTTTCAGTAACAGCCTGAAAACACACCTCAGTGTAAAACTGCAAATATTATTTAAACACTGGATAGAATAAAACAGGCTTGGCTGTTGAAAAACACATCTCGCTTATACAGTATAGTGCAGGTGATAGTATTAGTGGGTTTGGATTTATTTATTTAATTTTGGGTTTTTCACAAATTAGTGGAAGGCTTTTGGTTTTCATTTTATTTGGATTTTTTGGTGTTTTGAGTCTGTTTTGTTTTTTGGTTTGATGTTTGTTTTGTTTGTTTTTTTCCTATCTTTCTTTTTGAGAAACAGTTCAGCACTTAGCAACCACTGACCCTTACGTATTTTTAATGCCACAGTTCTTTATAAAACTGAACTCTGCTCCAAAATTTAGAACTAATAGCTGTAATGAAACAGGTAAAATGAATAGTCAGCCGAAGGGAATCAGCTCTTCTCAACTTAAATGAATATATTTTCATCTTTTTAAATTAGCTGGTGATCTGTCAGTCAAGCTTCAAGACAGAAAAGCTCAAGCAAGCTGTCTTCTATTCCCTAAAAATGAGCATGCATCAGATAAACATAGAAATGAGGTGCAGGGTCAGTGCAGTTTGATCAGCTTGTTCCAGCAGACTTCCTACTGTATCCCTTTAAATAAACCATTCATTTGCAGAATTCTAGTCTGCACATTTTTTAAAAAAAGGGAAAAAAAGGAATGAGTTGCTCGAAATGTTTCCAGTGAGTCACCAAAACCAACAAAATCAAAAAATCATTCAGTTCTTCCATAAGGATCCTGCAACTGAAAAAAAGAACACAAGTGATGAAAAATAGCAAGTCCCAGCCTTCCAGAGGGAAAAGCTTTATGTTTTCCTTTCTCCTCTGTAGAGAGAAACCCTGTGTGGAAATGCCAGGCTTTTGGGGATCTGCCAGTTGCGCGGGGCTATCGATGTGGATTGGCAGAGCAGCCCTGCCAAAGAGCTGCAAGGTGGTTGAGGTCAAACTCTGCATCTTTACATCTCAGCCAAGAAGGGGGACAGAAAGAGGCTGGACTGAACTCCTTCACGCTCACTCCTGCTGACAGAACACAATGAAATCCCTGTGTTTATTCTGTCTCACGTATCCTGTTAATTCAGTAGAGAGCTCTCTGCAGAGTAAGAGATCAGAGCACACTAGGATAAAGCAGAAGTGTGTATTTATAATCTCTGCCTTCCGATAAGTTAGCAGCATGTACCAGTTTTCCCTTGAAGTACATCTGAAGGAGAGGAACAGATGTCAACCTGAAAGCATAAGAATATTATGACTGCCCTGTGTTTTACCATTAGGCATAAAAAACACTTTGTACGCCTCTGCTTTCCCTCTTGAAAGGCCACTGTGCGAGCCAGATGTAATTCAGAGCACACAATCAAATTTCTTTTTCCTTTCTAAACTAATATATCTAAAAGATAAGTATAGTGTTCCTCTCCATTCCCACCACACTGAGGGCATTGTATTTGCATTATTATGTCCACATCTTTCCTGAAGTACCTCGCTGAAAGGATATCCAAAAAGTCACTGTGCAGAACTCATTACTCCAAGGCAACTGAAAGCACTCAGGCTCTCTGCTGACCTGATTGGTAGTTTTGCCTCTGGAAGGCTTAGCAGAACCTGTCATTATGTATGTGATATAGCCTGCCATAATTAATTCCCTCAGGGAATGACATCCAGAGGAAGCACAGTTCAAATACACAGCATGCACCTAAAATTTGACATTTGGAATCAGATTCTCAACACCAAGATACATCCATAGAAGATCCAATGTTTTTATTTTCCTTGACCATAAGTACCTGGCATAAGTTAAATCCTGTCATAAAGAGACTGGCTTAAAAACTGTTGAAACATACGGATAAAAATCAGTGTTCTTTGTTCTTGAACAAATTTGACTCTTTAGAAATCCAGAAGGTGTTTAAAATTGCTATATGCCATTTAATGTAAGATGAAGTAACAGCTTCCTTTAGCCTTAGTGCAAAAGATTCAGAGTTGCAATCCTTTTTCAAATACTTTTTCTAGGGCTTCAGCACAAGATGACTCTAAGCAGAAGAGAAATGGAGAGACTAGCTATGAAAGCTTCAGTATATACATGTACCAAGCTGAATGGTGATGAGAGCACTTCGCAGGTGTCAAGTCACAGGCCTAAATTACACTAAAATTAGAACTGCAAGGGAAGAGCAAGAGCATGTGAAAGTATCAAGTCCATCTACCATACAAAACAGTCTTTGGAGAAAAAAAGTAAGGAGAGTAGGTAGGGATGCTGACTGGGTGAGGTAGCTCCTCAAAACTACAACAGTGAATTAATGCTTTCACATACAATCAGCCATGAGCTGCTCTGTGTGGCTACCCAGGGAAATGTGCTTGTAGAGAAGGAAAAGTTGTTGGCTGACAAAGAGCTGGCACAGCTTACCACTATCCCACCTTAGAAGGCACATACAAATACTCCACTTACGCAACTCCAGGATAGTGCAACTATATCCTTATTTAGAGTAACTACAGCATTTGCCACCCAGTGTTCAAGGAAATCCTGCATGAATGATTCCCTCCAGCAGAAACAGCAACATAAAATCCAACATGCTGACTAAATAGTTCTGCAAATTATGTCCTTAAGGTCAGTTCCTGTACAGAGAATTCAGGACAGCAGTCAATAAACTTCTTGGGCATCTTTTTCCTGGAGGCCCTAGAGAAGTTAGTAAAAGTACAGACATTTGAGCTGCAGCATACTTTTAGTATGAATAAGAGAATGAATTAATCTGGAGAAGTAACAGCTCTGCTGAAAGCATACAGATTTTTTAATGCATTAGACTTATGATTGCTTATGGCATGACTGATTCTTTTTTCTCCCGTGTGTTTCTCACTAAGTTTCTCAGTAAGTTTGCAGATGACACCAAATTGTGTTGGAGTGTTGATGTGCTGGAGGGCAGGGAGGCTCTGCAGAGGGACTTGGACAGGTTGGATCCATGGGCCAAGGCCAATTGGATGAGGTTCAATAAGGCCAAGTGCCGTGTCCTGCACTTTGGGCACAACAACCCCAGGCAACGCTACAGACTTGGGGATGAGTGGCTGGAAAGCTGCCCAACAGAGAAGGACCTGGGGGTGCTGGTGGACAGGCAGCTGAATATGAGCCAGCAGTGTGCCCAGGTGGCCAAGAAGGCCAACAGGATCCTGGCTTNCTCAGTGATGTGAGAGGTCATTTCCAGCCATGAATGTTCTGTGATTCTGTGTTTTCCTTCAACTTTGTTCCTTATTTATAATGAGGTTCTACAGCAGCCACATTTGGCAGATTTGATATAGATACAGGCTTTTCCATTAAATTTTCCCCAATCCCCTTCTCCTCCCACTCTATGCCAAGATCATAGCTCTATCTGTCAGGTCTCTCCAGGTATAAATTAATTTTTCAGGTAACACCTGCCATGCAGTCAGCCTCAATGCAGGACTTTTAGCATGACTCCAGTTACCTGTACAGTTTCATTTTTCCACTGAAAACTGTAAATAATTGAAGCAATGTGCTTGATTCACTCAAGTCTGGTGAAGTCTGCCTCAGTACCATGTATTCCAGATTGGCGTCTCTTCTGTGCAGTTTGCCGTTTCCAGTGGATACAAATTCTGATATTTATATTCAGGATCACAACCAATGGACAACCAAAGCCTCAAGTACAAAAATATCACTTTTGCAAAGCCACTGCATCACAACAAGCGTAGCACATAAATTCCCAAGCCAATAAAAGCTATCATCTAGATGCTATTTAAGTTGTAGAACACATCATCTGCTTGGTTTGCTTCATAATATAGTTCTGCAGGACTTAACCCAGCAAAGACTACCCTGGGAAAAATGGATTAAACCACTGAAACATTTCACCTCTGTGTGTAAGCTGTGTGCTCCCTCTTGTTAAACCAGCTAATCACATTGACAGCATAGGCTGGTGTGGCTTGGTACAGCTCTGCACCACGGCAAGCCGCTCCGTCCTGACTTAAGATACTGCACTTCACTGTGGGCAGCAGCTGCAGACAGGAGAGGCTCTGTGTAGATATATCAGCCCTCCCTGCCTAAACTGTTTAACTGTGAGATTCCCTGTGCAACTGAGAAAACACAGTCAGGAACCTGGACTTCTCCCTCTCCTCTCCCATGGGCTGTGCCTCAGGACACATCTACATGACAAATTTTTCTTTTTATGACATAAATAAAAGTTATACTGCAACTTAACTTGTCAAATGAGTCATTCCACAGTTTATTATTGCTACTCAGGAAGCAGGCCTAAATTACAAGAGTGGAAGATACACACACACTATGACTGCTTTCTGTTGTGTCTCCACTTGGATCCTCAGCCAATTTTCAAGTCCCAAAAGCACTTGTGATTACTTTTTATGAGCATGGTGGACTGGCAAAAGGAGGAAGGTACAACCTTAGCAGCAGCGATTACCGCTGCATCTCAGGCCCCTCTATCCACAGAACTGAGCTATGCTGACTGCTGTACTGCAACCTGGTTTGAACAATACCACCATCCAGCAGGGAACTGTGATCAACAGTTTTGGAAATTTTGTTCTAGAGAATCCAAGGGATAAACCTTTTCAATCCACAAGCACTAGTTTGTGACCCGCATATCGCAAGCACAGTTATGCAGGAGACACTGTGGAGAAACTGCTGTACTCTTACAGCTGCTACACCAGAACATAAAGTTAAGCTCTTGGGAAAACAACACAAACTGACATGATGTAGAATAAACCCTGAAACTTACTGCCTACATTAACTCATCCTATTATTAATTTATCAAAATAGAGACAAAAGCAGAAGCTGAGTTTTTCATTAATAATCCTAACCAGATCTGTAGAGCAAAGATGAAAAAGCCAGTCAGTTCCACTAATTTTAGAACATTTCTGTTATGAGTTTAGTGCTGTACCTGATTTAGTGGAGTAAAAAAGTATCTTTTCAACTGTCAAATGAAAGAGATGGATTCAGTCATAATTGGCCAGCTTCCCTTACATGTAGAACTAAATTGCTTTTATTCGGGTCTTTTAAGATTACACTTGCCCCCTTAAGATTTGTCCTTTTTAATACCTGTCTCATCCCTTGTTAGGATCATTATTTTAAATGAATGTAAATGCCAAGTTTTCATTAACTGAAGATATTAAGGAGCTTAAGTCACATTTTCACATGAAGACAGGACAGTAAAACTCCAGCTCTGGTCTCTACATTCTGCCTCTCTACAACCATCTTGTCAACTGGCAGATTATTCTTCCTAACTCCCCAGCCTAATCTGGTACATGCTAATGTTATTCCCTGTTAAACAGCTGTTCTACACTTCCCTACTCACAGCTGCATTTCAGTTGTGTATAAATTGATAACAGAATGTTTGATACATCACAGGGCTGCTGGAAAGTTCAAATATAATATCATTGCACAGAGTCTGGGACTGAAATGGTTTACTACAGTTATACATCCTCTAGGAAATGTGCTTTTGCAAAATAACAGCTTTTTGCTTCCTGTCGGCTAGTGGACAAACAGCAACTTACCAAAGAAAGAGATGAATTACTAGATTTTCTGATTTGCAGTAACAGCCTCATAAAATGAAGTAAAGCTTCAGATGGATTTTTCTACCTTCCCTCAAGTCCAAAGAACAGATTTTGGCTCTCATTCTGTTTTCCTTTCTATTTTCCGCACCTCTGTTTCTTTGCCTGGCGCTCTAAATTCTTCGCCACCAAATGGCTAGAGAATTAGTAAGAGCAAGAAGGTGCTGCTGGAAAGAGGAAATATGTGGAACGGGAGAATCCACAGATCCATTCTATTTTAACTTCCCACCAGCCCTGTGATGAATCAAATAGTGCAGTAACACATTTCATTTTATTGGAGCCTCATAATGTGAATTTATGTCTCATCCATTTGAACAGAAGGTTTCTGAATTTTAGAAGAGACAATTATTCACAGTCAACAGAAGAGTGGGTCAGGGATCTCTTTAAAAATTAACACTTTTTTAGTTTATGAAGCTGGGATAAAGAAAGTCACCTGTAGACTGCACAAAGGCAATCACAGCTTTAGGGCTGGTATTGTGCTTTCAGCTTGCTTCAGCAAATGCCATGCTTCCTTTAAAAATGCCTTCCTGCTCCTCATAAAACAGTGGTTTGGCAACAGAAAAGCTCTCCACTGAAGAGTTACACAAGACTTCTTTATTAATGGAATAGTAATTTTTTTCTGTCATTATTTAACCAGGCTATCTCTTTTAGGATGAGATTCCCATGAAAACCTACAAGAGGTGTGATTCCCTGGTTTCCAAGGGAGGCCAATTCCTGTAGGCCATGCTGAGATGCTAGCCTTTTACTGCACCTCCAACATGTGCAGATTTGGTTGAGCTGTGATTACCACTTGCAGCATCCCTAATTACCTTCCTTACTCATTCTGCTATCACTTGTTACACATGCAAATGAACAGAAACAAACAGTATGTATCTATATACTCTTCACTTAAAAGCCACAAACTCTGCCACCTTCCCAGGCAGTATGCAATTTCCTACAGATTTGCATTCTCTGCCCTTATACGCCATTGCAATCTGTCTCTGTTCCCTCCTGCCAGCCTTTCTCTCCCAGAGCCACCACCCTTGTGACAGGGCTGCTGCCATGTCCCCATGTGTCACACCCACTGCACATGTGCCCTCTGTCCTGCTGGTGGCTGCCAACCCCAGCACAGCACAGCTTGGCTCTGCCTGCCCCTCCAGCATCGACTCAGCCAGTTTGTTTTAGGAAACTTGCAGAAACTTAATTATCTCTGGAATTTCTAACATACTGTCAAAATTTGTTTTAAACCAGCCAATATTTTCAAAAGTGCTCGCTCAAGGTATAAAAAACCCAACTGCACAATCCCCATTTCTTTAGGAAAAAAGTTTAAAAAGGAGGAATATAATTAGAATATTTCAATTTGAAGGAAAAAGGAGGAACTTTGTCCACAGGGTTTAGGCAAAAAAAAAATCTACCAAAAAAAAACCCCACACCAAAAGCAAACAAATGAAGATTTCTAGATAGCTTTGAAAATACAGTAGTAGCTATTAAAATAGCATTGTATACAAAACTGATAAATAAGCATATTTCAGGGGCTGGATCAGAAACTGATGTCCTGCTCACTGGAAATATTCCTTCCCTAGTTAGAAACTTTGTTTTGTTACTATAGAAACTCTCACTACAAGTGGCCCTGACTAAGACATGAGGTATTTGTTATATAAAACCTCAACACAACTGCAGCCTTGAACATCAGAAAGTACCAGCTCTGTACTCAGTCCCACTTGCAAATTCTATTCCAAGCCTAAACTCAAAATGCTTTCACACTGATTAGGACACACTCTTGAGCAACAGTATAAAGGCACCATTTAAGTGCTGAAAACATAATCAAAATTGTTCATGATATATACACTTAAAACATAAGGGAATTTAGATGGACTGTGCACTGAGCAAGACACGCAGTGACTTTCTCCCTAGAAAATAATGCTCTTAGCAGTGGCTCTCACGTACAAGAGAAAGTGGCAGAGACGCTGTTGAATTTGATGGAAAAAAATGCTTGTAGCCAATTAGAAGAGCACCAGGTAAAAAAACCCACATAACCTGCAGCACTGTGATTTTTTTTGCTTGTTTTATTAGCTCAGTTTAACAACAGTAAGAAAAAGTAAATATCCTCTCTTCCTGGGCCTTTTAGTGCATTCTGGTTCCACAGAATTTTTTTCCTGTTCTTCTAGGGGGTATTGTCAGTATAGACAAACTGTTGTTAAGCATAATCCTGGAAAAGTGGCCTATGAGCTCCCCAGTGAAAACAAGGAGATGACTGGACCTCACTTTTTACGGTAATCATCTAATGCTGATACTCCAGTACTATGTGTCAGTCCAGTTCAGGCCATCTGCACCATTCTCAGCTGTGTTTCTTCCCCTGCTTGGGTAGGGTAAATCAGTGTGGCTTTCCTTCTCGTGAGCTTGAAATACAGAAACTAAGCTTTTTCTTAAAAGGCCAACACTCCAAACAGAACCTGCTCACAAGCAATGATAAACCCTTATAAGTGCTGAGGTCCGAAAATACATATGTTTGTACACCTGTCTTCCTGCAGTAAGCATTGCTCAGGTTGAGGCCAAACCAGTGAGTAGGGATTTTTCCATGACAGCACTGATACAGGGCTATTCAGTTAACTTCTGAAATGGCAGCTGTAGCCATTTATGCTATATAGCTTAAGCTTTAAGCAATCTGAATGCTACAGAAGACTGGGAGGGTATCTTTCTCCCACCCGTCCTTTCCCTTCTTCCCTTAGTACTGACACCCTGTACAATTCTTAGTGGGCACAAATCAATGGTGTTAATTTCAGAGTTCACACATCAGAGGAAACATTTTGAATTTATTAATTCATTTGTGAGAACTTGTATATGGCTTTGTCCTTAATGATAGAGCAACACTTTTTTTAGCTGTGACATTATTTGCAAGCCGTATTAGAGATTATTACAGCCTCATAAGTGCTGAAAAGCAAATCTGCCCTACCCTGTAAGAAACATGATTTCCTTAAGGTGCTGTTTGGATACAGAATTGCTTCATCAGTTCTTCCCTGCAATAACTGTGCCCGCAGTGACACCTAAAACCATGACTTTTATCTCTTCCCACTTTTTGCAACCAATCCCAGCCTAATGGCCTAGTGTATGTAGGCAAATAATGAGTACCTGCTGGAATACACAATTTGTGCATGCTGTTTCTAGCTTCTCGTGGCACTGCAACATTGAACTGTACTGTTGCTTATACTGTGTTAGAGAAAAAGTAAATTATTATTCAGCTATGATATTGCTTATTATCTGGAATTCACAAATTCAGGAAGCATACTGCTATACCTTGTAAAAAGAGACACTGCCTCTGCCATCTGCAGGGGCCAACTAGATGAGATCAGAAGTGGATATTCCCATACCTAAAATACAGTTTTTGCATTAGAAGATGGCAGGAGATCTGGGAAGAGAAATGAGCAAAGTCTGAATTAATACCCGATGTGCATCCAATTAAAAAAAACAAACAAGAAACCATGGATTAGGTATGTTCTGAGTCAGTAAGGCCTCCGCAGAAATTTTTTCTTTCAAGACCAGTTTGACCTCTAAAACATCAAAAATCTGTATTAGAATTCTCTACATGCTTTCCAATGTTATTATCACAGCTAATGAGTTAAATAAAATCCCTCTGCAGCATCTTATTTAGATACTGCTCTTCAAAATACCATCATAGGGCCTAAATAGTAAACTAACATTGCAAAAGTTCAGCATGTGTATTTGTACATTCCCAAAAATTTAACTGAAAGTGTAAGTCTTAAGTCAAGCTTGCTTTTTTGACTGATATATCAGTCAAACAATGAAGGTTTTATTTCAGATGCATTTTGCCTCTGCAAAAATTTTTTTAAACATTGTAAGAAATGTAATGGGGCTTTTCTCAAAAGCTGTTTTACACAGCTTGAACAAAATATGGCTACCAAAACTAAGAAATACACACTGTCTGGGGTGGCTCAGACATAGCACCAAAGACCATTACGCATTCAGATGCAAGCCTTCCTGCCCTGCAAAACCACAGATAGCGCACACCACACAGACTTGGGGACATAATTACCCTATAGCATCTCCCTTCCTCTTCCCCACAGCCACTCTGCACAGCACTATGCCTCTGCTGTGCAAACCCTTGACATTTGCAGGTGTCCAGGGAAGCAGTAGGCAATTGCTGGTTACTACTGAGAAAGAAGCTACATAATCCCAGAATTGCTGGTAGAGCAGGCTTCAATCCCTGTTATATTTGAAAATCATCTGGTGTGAAGGCTCTAAAGAGCACATATACACTGAATCTTTTTTTTTTTTTTAAGTGGACTTGAAAAATAAAACCCTTTTCCATTTGGCACTTCCAAACTATCAATGTGCAGCTTCTAAACATGTGACATAGTTTATACCCCTGGCAACAAAGGAGACTCCAATCATTTCCATTTGCTTTAACACTAGAGTAATAAATGTACCATGCAGTTTAGTTTCAGAAGAATGTTTTTAATTGAAATATAATTTAGAGTATGTATGCTGACTCCTATATGCAATTGTACAAACAAAACAGTTAATTCACATAAACCCTTTGGATGAGAAAAAGTCCCTCCAAACAACCAACTCCCACTAGTACCATGCACAGCTCTGAACAAATCTTTTGACAGAACAGCACGACAGTGGTGGCTCAGAAAGGCACAGGAAGTCTCTGTGCTCTCTCCCTCAGGAGCTATTCCTTCTGGAGGTGTAGGAAAAACACAGATTAAAGCAATCCCAAATGGATTAAAAATCTCCCAGGGGTGAGATCAGCACAGCTGGCTGGCAACAGCATAAACTACCCTAAATGAACACTGGCCCCATGCCACTCACCAGTGTTTTCCTGAGGTGCACGTTACTGGTGGCTTTTTTTTTAACGCAGCACATAGGCTACATAAGCCTTGGAGTTTGCATTAGCACGTGCTTGGTTTGTGCAGGCCAGGAAAATCTCTGACCCTTTTGCTCTCAGAGTGAGTCTGCTACCTAGTGCTTGTTACCACCAATGCTTTGCCTGCTTTGCTGGCAGTTGCTGCAGCTTGATACATTCAGGCTAGCTGATTCCTATCTGAAGAGCTGCTGTGCAGTTCAAGGCAGCCCACAGGGTCCACAAGGCTCAAGAATGCGAACGCAAACAGCTAGGCACTTCTCCCACACAGATCCGTATCTCTATGGAGACTGTCAGCAGCAGCCCGAGGAGCTAGGCTGAAGCTGGCCCAGCCACACCTCTGAGGGAAGCAGCCCCAGCAGGCTGGACATATCCTTTGCAACTAGTGTTTCTCTTGTATACACCAGCTGTTTCTCGTTCCTAGTGAGGACAATCTAGCAGCTGGCATCTATCAGTTCTGCATCCTTATTTGGCAGGAAGCACCACCTCTCCTGGTGGGGCTGTGGCTGCTGGCATGAGCACCTGGGGTGGGCAGATGCTGCACATTCCTCTCAAGTGCCATTTCTGCACTCCCTCCAAGCACTTCCACTTTGTTTCATGTTGAGTTATGTCATCCCTATTTTGCTATACCACTCACTTAAACTTACTGAAACTTATTAAGCCAAGCAAAAAGATTTTTTCCTTTCCTCCCCTCCTAATAGAATAAATGTCTAATTTTTGAAGAAAAAGACTGTTTGCTGAAACTCATGGGGTGGGAGGCATGGCTTCCTCCGTCACTCAGTAGCACAGCTCCTTGCAGCTCCACTTGGCCATCTCTCGTGTTCGTTACATGGACTGCAGTGGCATGCTATATTCTCACCACTGTGCTACATAATCTACTAGCAGAGGAACGACATTTCTCTTGTCCAGAGAAAACACAAGGGGAAAACTACAGAATAATCTCAAGTCACTGCAACTACTCAGATGGTAGATGCAGAAGGCCAAATTCCAGGAGGGGAAAAAAAAAAGGAAAAAGAAAAAAAGAAGTCCAGGAAAGTCTTTTCACTATGAATTTCAGTGCAACTGCTTACTGGTATGATCTTCATTTGAGATGCTAGTTATCAGTGTCCTGCCACTTCTCCTCCAGCTGATAGAGACATAAAGAGTAGAGGTTTATTCATTCATTTCCTAACATGCTAGATCTCCAGCAGTTCACATTTCCAGCCACAGTGCTCAAAACCACAATTCTGTGTCATACTTGCATTGTTCTGGGTTGACTTTTGTGTTGGTGTTTGAAGGAAGAACTCTGCTAATGACTGCAGCACTTGATTAGACCATTTAGCTTTCCATTCTTATGTTTACTCTTCCTCCTAAACCACAGTCTTATGACAAACTTACTGCTGAACTACGCATGTAACAGAAAGATGTATGTAAGAGAAAGCCACAAGCCAAGGTAAAAATGAATAAAGGAAAAAGTAAAATGATTCATATTTTCTGTTTGTTTTAAAAATGTTAGCATATTGATAAATACATCTGGACATTTTTAAAGACATTAGTGACACTGAGATTCTATATTACTCTTAATTATAACACTGCCATTTATTATTCTCTTTACTATTAGAAACTAAAATATTTAAGTAACATGAATACTGACTAATATCAAAGAGTATTCCTGTGCCTGCTTACGTACTTGGTTCTGCAGACATTAATGACAATGGCAATAGAAGCAGACTTACCATCTAAGATGCAATTATTACCAGTTTTTCTGAGAGACTGAAGAGCAAGGGTTTTCCCTGTTTTCAGAAGGCAAAACCCACATTTGTGGCTGAAAAATTACCATACTCTGTTTCTGTTCCCTGGCGAGTTCTTGGGAACTTCTGAATATGCTCCCCTCCCTCTTCTTTTTGAAAAAGAAAATCAAAACATTTTGTGCTCTTCTCATGAAACAAATTCTCCTAGGACCTTAGAGAAGAAGTCACTTGAATATGAAATTTCCAGCTAGAGACAAAAAAAAAAGCCAAGTCTTTCACCGAGCAATCAGAGCATTATACTCATCCGAGACAAAACATAGCTTGACTGCACTGCAGACTTCTTGGAAAGTCATTTACTGCACTGAAAAACAATTTGCTAAGCATAACATCCATGCCTTCCTGAATTTCAGGACCTGTGTTTTCCAGCAACGATTTGTCAACAGTGAATGCTAATGCAGCTGATACTTTCAACTCTGAAAAATAAATTCCCAATCAAAAAATAAGACTCTTGATCATCCTTGCATTTGAGGCTTTTTAAAGGTCTCAGAAGATCCAAGAATGCATCCTAAGGAACAAAACCCCAAATATCTTCCTCTGCTCCTCTGGTGAGTAGCTTCTGAGAGGCCAGGAAACAATTTCAGAATATTGTATCTGTATGTGTGACAGCAGGCCTTCCAGAGCCTTCACGTTCACTAGATGTACAGATATGAAAAACAGCCAAGTAGGGCTTTTTGTTTCCTCCTTTATCCATATAATATGAGAATCTTGAAGGAGTTCAGTTCAGGAACGTTCTAACCAAGTTTCCCAGCGGAATTAATGTCTGAAGCTGCTAACAGCAGCCCCCCTATGCAGCCCCCTGTGTATGCATGTAGCCCCATAGCAAGAAGGGAAAGTTTAGAGCTAGGCTTCCCACACAGACACCACCTTTCCTCCTTGGTTCTGTTTTTGATTTCCAGGCAGCAAGCAGGCCTCATGTCCTCCTTCAAATCTCCATGACCCAGGTCTACCTTTGGAACTCACAAAACTGCCTGATGAAAACAGAGGGTTCCCAATCACCAAGTCCCTCCTCACCTTGGATAACCTACACACGCACACCATGGCTAAACTCCAGCCTGCGGAGTTCCTATTGGCAACTTGACTCTGCACTGATAATCCACACGTGCTATTTTTTCAGCATGTTCCAGCACTCAACGTAGACAGTCAGAGCTCCTCTGCATTTCCTCTGAATATAAAGCAGAACACCTGCAGCTGGTTTAAAAGAAAATGGCACGTAGCAGGGAGAAAAGTGTGTTTGGGAGGACTAACTCACGGACATGGCAGATAGAGATGATGCACTGAAGTGACCTGGCAGGAATCAAAAAGCATTCATTTCTCCATCCAGGTGAAAATATCTTATGCAATTAGTTTGTTGCCAGTACAAATGCAAGTATAGGAATATAAAATTGACATTTTACTGTTTCAGTGGTCATAGCCCCAACAAACACAGCAGGAATCTACAAGGAAAACTCACAATATCAGAGCTTGAAGTCTCAAACGCAAAGTTACTAATATTCCCTTACGAAACTTCTTGCTTTTACACAAATAAATTGCTCTGAAATACAGAATCTGTGGGTGGTAACTCTCCCATCTTAAATCAGCCATGCTATTCCTGCATTTCTGAATTTATTCTTAAATTTCTGAAGTGAAGCCTATGCCTTTGCAGAACTCATATTATCTCTCCAATGCCAAAACCAGCATCTAGCAGCACTGCTGCTCACTGAAAAGGTCTCAAATGAATGGAGGCAGTAGCCACTTACTCTGAAAAAAAAAGTGGTAGAAAGAAGTTACTAGGAAATAAAATTGATTTTTCATCCAGAAAAGTGACTCAGACCATTGTCACTAAGATTGGAAAGCAGCATATCTGTTCCTTCTTTCCGTACCATACCTCCCTCTTAAGTCTGCAGTAGGCTTCCTCTTTAAGCTCTGTTTAACTCGTTTTATTCACATTCTGAACCCTGTACCGTGAGGGAATGGAATTCTCTCCAGGTACCACTGAATCCATACATGTAATCTTAAGATGGGATTGATGTGTACACTAAGACAAATCCACTCTTGGCACAAACAGGCATGAACCAGCTAGGTGGACATTTGTTCTCATGGTGTTAAGATGGTAGATAGAAGGCTATCATGCTCATCCACTGAACCTTGTCTTAAATCAGATTGTGATCCTTACAAAGGAGTGCACAGATCTCTTTGAACCTGCTAGAATGGGAATTTCATCTTGGATACTGTAACTCAAGAATTCATTCTGTTTTCTCATCATACAGGGCCAAAAATAAACCCAAATAAACCCCCCCCCCCAAAATAAACCCCAAACTGAAAAAATTCTCTTAGATTTCTATTTCTATTTTTTTCTTAGCTTCAAGTATCTGTGTTATCATTAATAAGAGTCAAGAGACTAGCTTAAAGCTTTCCTTCCTGTATTTGGCCTACAAACAATATCATTACCAGTTCCACAGAGCACAGTCCTGATTATTGCAATGTATCACAAAGGTTTAAGTTTATTTTATAAAAACAAAGGATCATAACATGCCAGCAAAGGCAAACATTCATGGTTGCTATAGCAAGAAACACAGCTCAATCTTCCTAACTCCATATAATACATCTCTAAGTGAATCACAGAAGGCTAATACTATGTTTTGCATTCTTGTAGCACAGTACTATCATATCACCAAAGTACATACTTCCATTTTTTATTACTCTGTATTATTGTCTGAGGCATCAATACAGAGATAAAAACATTTATGTATCAAGCTCACTAGCCAGGGTGTGAACACACCACGACAAAGAAGTCAACTTACAAAGGCACCACCCTTAAGAGTTCTGAATATCCTGTTTACAGAACTTGTCTAGCATGCTCAAATGCTACAGCCAAAATATTAATTTATCCCTGCTTTAGATCCTTAGATCTTGCACCGTTGAGGAATTCAAATGCAACAATATTCTGAGAATTTTAACAAGCTGTTTTATCACCATGTCCATTCAAAAGATGTACCAGGCTTCCTTGCCTCTTGCCTAATGATGAACTGGAATCATATAAACAGGCTGACTTGAATATCTAAAGCTAAGTGACATGAACACCACTTTTGTGAGAAAAGTGGTAAAAACATTCTACAGCATACACAATCATATTATCTGGGGATGAGGTAGGATGGGTGGGACTTGCAACTATCTTGGAACAAAAGCTGTGCTATAGACTAGGCTTGCAAACCATTGACTGAGAGACAACTGACTTTTTATTCCCCATGAAGATTATAGACAAGATGACAGTTCAACTTTATGGCTGTCAGCAAATACTGCAGTACTCCACTAGTGCCCATGAACACCCTGCTCAAAGAAGGCATGAGTTGTTTATTTTCAACATACAAGAAACAGTCTGACAAGTAATGGAAAAAGAATTCAACCTGGAAATGCCAGTTCAGTCATGCACTTTGACACTCTGGTTTTATATTGGGTTTGTTTTGGTTGGTTGGTTGGTTGTTTTTTCTCTTGAAGCATCTGGGAACTGACACTGCTTATAGCTCTCGCCACAGTAAGTCTGCACCAGGCTATGACAAATAAAGACTGCAAGACAATTACTTCACATATCCTTAATGAAATTAATGTACTAGTGATGAAGTCAAGGACATTTGCTGTTAGTAAACCACTTCTAATCTAGAAGAGGACTTGTATTATGAGGGCTGGCAGTAGCAAAAAAATCCCTTTCTGCTAAAACACCAGGTCCCACACACACAACAATACACACAGCTCCCCACATGAAACTTAACTTCCTTTTGCATTGATAGTCTCCAAGATACACACTTAAGGTATCTTGGCTTTCTGAGGGTTTGTTGCACTACATTTACAGTAATTACTTTTGTGATAGCAAATATCTGGGCAGAATAGAAGCATCTGCATTTGAAAGCTACATTACTCCTAAACACCAAACCACCTGCTTCTTTTTGAGTCTGTGTGTAGAAGAGCAGCACTTCCCAAAGGTTTTCTCTTCTCTCTCTTAAAAGCTAGGTTTGAGACTCTGAAAGCAACAGAATAGTGGCTTATAGTTTAGGAAGAAAAGGAACATTAGCATCTATTCATTTCAGAGACTTATGACTCCTGTGCTACATGCAAAACTGCTACAGACACATGATCATTTAACAAAACATTCACCATCACACTGGGCAGTGATTAGTTGTTGGATGTTATGCCAGAAGAATGTATTGTTCTAAGTTAATGGAGAACCATCCAGGAGACAAAAAACAAGCTGGCAAACAACAAAATAGGTTTTGATAAGCAATCTGGGAGCAATTATAAAGCAGTAGAGCATCCATAAAATTGATATCCTATATCCAACCTCAGGGTAGGTAGAATTTAATTTTTTTTCCAATAATGGGAGCTAACCAATTAGAGCTAAAAGATGATAAGAGAGCAAAATAGTCTCTGGAGAAGTAAGAGAGTAAGGAGGACAACGTCAATTTTACACAAGCAAAATAGGAAGGAGGAAATATTGCCAGCTGAAGATAAAGGTCCATGTCAGACAGAATCTGTGGCAGGTTCTGCAGGCTGCCAGACCTATGGGACTTCTGCATGGAAAACTGTGAGGTGTGAATATAGGCTTTAAAAAAGGAAATACTTTCTTTCCAAAGAAACTGCATTATTTTAAGAAGATCACCTGGAGGGCAGGAGGACTGCTTACTAACATTATTTCTTCCAATAAAAGACCTATCCCTGAGATAAGCCTGGAGAGGTAATCATAGCCAGCCTCGGGTAAAACACTACCCAAAAGGCTGCCCTTTGAGTTGGGAAAAAATCGAAGGAATTCATTTTCAGAAAAGCTTATACTCAGCATCATTGCCTTGGAGGTGAGATACCTGATGTTATCAGAACTATAGCTCTCACAGCAATTGCAGGGCAGCCAAGGCATCAGGGCCAGCCAGCATGGGTTTATGAAACGGAGGTCATGCTTAACCAACCTGATCTCTTTCTATGACCATGTGACTCGCCTTTTGGATGGGGGGAAGGCTGTGGATGTTGTCTACTTGGACTTTGGTAAGGCCTTTGACACAGTCTCGCACAGCATTCTCCTGGAGAAACTGGCAGATCATGGTATAGACAAATGTACTCTTCACTGGGTTAAAAACTGGCTGAATGGCCATTCCCAGAGAGTTGTGATTAATGGAGTGAAATCTAGCTGGCTGCCAGTCACCACTGGTGTCCCTCAGGGCTCAGTTTTGGGGCCCAGTTTTGGGGCCAGTCTTGTTTGGCATCCAAACAAGTTTTGAAAACTTGTTTAAACACTCCAACAATGGGCACCTCTAGACACACTTGTGTCAGTATTATGGGGTTCATGCCAAAGGATGTTGTGTGTTAGCCGAGTAATGCATTATATTTTTTCCAATTGCTTCAGTCACTAACCAACTAGGTAACATCCTGAGCAATTACTTCTTTAAAATATATAATGAAAGAATTTAATATGAAAATAAAAAAGCAGGAACAAACTCATCTTAATTACATACAGTCAGAGACCAAAAAAATCACTATGTCTGTAGTGTGGGCCAGCTAAGACCTTAATTTTTTATGTATTTTTTTTTGTTTTGTTTAGGAAACACATCCAGGTGATGCTTACATTTTTTGCCATATACAGAGCCCTAAGTCCCTTAATGAAGGTTTCATCTTCTTTTCTTGATACATGACATCAAACTATGCTTCCAAAAAGAGCTGTCACTAAGAAGGGAAGCCCTACATTATTACACTGTTGCTTGGTTCACATCAATGAGAACTGGGAAAAATAGCCTATCAATCACTTCTAAATACAGCTTTAAAATCATGCCATTAAATCGCCTATACTATTTACATGAAGTATCCTGCAGTCATTCTGTGCACTAGTAACATTTACTACGATTTTTCTATAAGGCAATAACAACTGGAGATACACAATAGCATCATGTCTTTCTTCGCTGAAAGAGGCTTTTACAAAGCAGTAAAACCCTTCTAGCATAAACTACTTTAGACCTCTAGAAAGTCTGGTACTATTTCAGATTTGGTACAAACTGTAGATGTATTCTGTTACTCTTTCCCCTCACATTGAATTCCTGTTGTTCTTTTTCTTCAGAAATGTCTTTTTTTGTTGTTGATTACTATTTTCCATCTTGGTACTCTGATACGCTTCTCCATTCCCTCACTCACAAGTTATTTGCTGGCTAGTTTAGAGAAAGACTGACACCAAGGCAGGTTAGTTATAACAGCAGTAGCAAGAAGCCATCCCCTACTCCTGCATCCATGAGTCTAGGAGTAAGCATAAACCTGTGGCTTTCACTACGGGTATTAATTATTTCTATCATAAACAACCTATTCCACTACTCCTTGCAAGGTCTTTCTGCATAGGAAGACCAGCACTAATAGAAGCATAGGAGATAATAGTCTTTCCTGCTTTGAGGAAATTGGATTACCGGACAGCACACAGGAACCCATCCAGCAGCCCTCCAAGCTACTTTGTTTTGTCCACCCCTGAAATATAAATTGTCATGAAATGCTGGAGAAAAGATCCAGGACTTGATGGACCAGCTGGTTAATTTGACATGGCAAATACTCTGTTCTTTACATAAATAACCAATTTCTTCTTCCTCCTTCACCTCTGTCTTATCTATCTTAGTGTATTTGTAGTCCTAGATGAATATCTGACCTTTAACTGTATGATGCGACCTTTGATTGTGTGACATGAGATTTTTTACTATGTTTATTAATTTCAAATCACAAAGCACAATTTAGCAGGCACTGTGGAGTATTTCCTGTTCCAATCATATCCATGTTCACACTCTGAAGAGATGTTGGCATAATTTTAAGAGCATTTCCATTACTTATTTTCATTTCTTTCTCAAAGACACACACCATCTTAGCTCCTTACATACACAAACTAACCTCAAAAACACAGGCAGCAGAACCATGTTAAATGGCAAAATGTAGCTTCTAATGAAAACAATTATATGTTGATACAGCACCACGGTACAAAAGATCCTAAAGCAGTCAAACTCACATTTACATAGCCTCAATCTCACTTGTGACTCTCCTTAGCTCTGGTTTAAACACCCCACTCAGCTGTTGGACTTCACTTGTGGAGACCTCCTCTCTCCACTGAGAAAGAAGACAATGCTGCATAGGTTTAAAATATCAGTTAAATATAGGCAATTCTGAATGGAAGTTGGTCTTCTAGCAATGTAACAGAACTTTCTGCAGTTTAGCTGAGAAACTCAGCAAGTATGCCATCACCAGAAGGTATTACAGTAGCTTTAATTTTTGCACAGAACAGATGAATTCATTGTTTTGAAAGGTCATGACAGTACACTGCAAGGAATTCAATTTATCTCCCTCAGATGGATGAAAGACTGAGTTAAACAGAGAACAGTAGGAACCTCTGGCTCCAAGAAGACTGTGCTGGTTCAAACTTGCTCTTAGGCAGCCAAACCATCCTTTCAGTTATACATCGTTATAGCTGTCAACTAATCTTTTCCCACAGCTGTGCTACTGCAGCAAATTGTGTCATGTATGCTCATCAAAGGAACAGTCAGTAGATGAAGAATTTGTTTGTTTTTAACAAGGAAGTTTACCAAATATAAAATCATTTGTGACACAGACAGACATGAGCATAGTTGTTTCATACTCATTTCTCCATGTGTAAAGTGACTATGAAAAAAGGAAAATATGTGGGAGAAAACATTATCAGTACAGTACAGAAAGAAAAATACTGGAAAAGCAAACAAGCACAAGAATTAGTCTCCTTCTATGACTGGGTGACCCGCTTGCTGGATGAAAGAAAGGCTGTGGATGTTATTTATGTTGATTTTAGTACAGCGTTCAACACAGTTGCCCACAGCACTCTCCTACAGAAATTAACTGCTCTTGGCTTGGATGGGCATATGCTTCACTGGGTTAAAAACTGGATGGATGGCTGAGTCCAAAGAGTTGTGATCAACGGAGTTAAATCCGGTTGGCAGCTGGTCATGAGTGGGGTCCCACAAGGCTCAGTACTGGGGCCACTCCTGTTTAACATCTTCATCAGTGATTTGGACCACAGGGTTGAGTGCACCCTTAGTAAGTNACTACCTGAAGAGAGGTTGTAGAGAGGCGGGGAGTGACAGGACATGGGGAAATGGATGCAAATTGCTCCAGGGGAGGTTCAGGTTAGATATTAGGAAGAATTTCTTTCCTGAAAGGGTTGTCAGCCATTGGAACAGGCTGTCCAGGGAGGTGGTTGAGTCACCATCCCTGGAGGTGTTTAAGAGACAAGTGGAGGGCATCATTTAGCAGGGTGATAGGGCTAGGACAAAGGCTGGACTCGACGATCTTCAAGGTCTCTTCCTGCTGTAACTGTTCTATGATTCTATGATTCTAAAACATAAAATCAAAAGAATACCTTGAGCCTCACATATTTTAGCTTCAGAGTACACCCAGGAGGTGAGTGACACACCAGTAGCACACTTAATTTAACAGGCTCCTTGTGTATAATTGACAACAGAACTATTGAGCAGATCATTCCTGACTTGGCTGTATACTGCATCATGCAAGAACTCTTACCTAAAGCTTTCCGGGTATTCAACAACAGCCATGTTGATAACATCCAGTGCATGCTGATAGTGCTTCTGAGCTGAGAAGAGGAGGGCCAGTAGATGAAGTGAATTCATGTCATCTTTGCACAGTTGTAGTGCTTCTTGCACATGTTCTATAGCATCAGAAATCTGAGAGGAGATGGGGTAGAAACAAAAAGAGAACACATTTCTTCTTCAGGGCTATGTTATATCCCAAAGGTAAGAATAAACACAGTCATCAGAAATTCTGAAGAAATCCTACTTTGAGAAAGATTTCTACTATCTAAACAGTCTGCCAGAGTTATCAGACTTCACTGCTTGAAAAAAAACACACATTCTAGAGAAAGGAGTCTGCAGCATTACTAAATCACTACTTATAAACGGAAGCAGCAGACCTGATCCAATCAACCCCCTCTTACTTTGGCATGATGCTTCTGTGCTGTAAACAGATCCACTACAGAAGCTCAATTCTCAACTCTGTTTTCTAGGACAGGTGGCTGGCTCTTTACCTGAGGGAGAGTATTACACATCTCTGCTGCCCTTTGTCTCTTGTGTTGGCTGTAAAGGCCTTTCATGATTTGGATCAAGAACATAAAAATTAAGTTTGAACATTCAAGGGTAAGGGAGTCAAGGCTCAAAATGCTGTCAGATAAAGAAATATCTTCTCAAGCAGTGATGTAGAGACCAGTCCTGAGACTCACAAGAGCAGCATGCCATTAGAATCAAGTCTCACTTGGCAGAAAACATCTATAATAAATGCAAGTATATCACATGCTCTGTGTGATCCAATACTCTATTTTAGACTATCTGTTCAAAATGAGAATTCTTAGTAGATTTTCTTTCCTTTGGCTACCAGTAAGTTTTATATGGAGAATTTTCTTTAAGATTCTCCAGTATCTTAAATCACTGTTTCTTAAATTAGTTCAGATTTGTGCTTGAC
>VWZO01022655.1:44339-63592 GCA_013396975.1 Bucco capensis | reverse complement strand
CTTCGTTCGCGAAGCCTAGCCATACACATATGTATCAAATAAGGACTTGAAGCAGGAAAACTGCATTTTAACTTTCACAAAAAATTCCATGTATAGAAACCTAGGAGAATCATCTCTTCAGTCAATGATGGAAATTAGAACAGACTGCAAATGTACTGCTGGAAAACAGTATGACAAATGTGCATGCTGACTTAGCAGTATGCGCTCTCAAATGCCATGCCAACAGCTGAACTCCACAAAACTGTAAAAAAAGCCCGCCTGACTGAGAGGGTAAAAAGCAGCAAACAAACTTCAGCATAGAAATGAAGCAGCACTGTAAAAAAAAAAAACACCACCACAACAAAACCCAAATATCTAAATTAGGTCTTCATAATGCTGAGCTTGAAACTGGCAGTTACAGACAAAGAGGGCCCTTTGAGTTGTCAATGGCAGCTCTCCCAAAACCACTGACTCAATGTGCAGCAGCAGACCACGAGAAACACCAACAAAATACAGGCTATCATCAGGAAAGGTTGCTGCTATTTGAAAAACAGGATGACCTGCACTTTAAGCACTTAAGTTCTGGTGCTCCACATCTCCAGGAGAAGGTAGCACAGTTGGCTGACACACAGAAAAGGACAAGTTAACTGATTACGGAAAGTGAATGGCTGCCTTATGAAGGAAAAACGAAAAGGTTGGAAGTCTTCAATTTAGAGAAAAGATGAACTGAAATTTTTCCATTTCAAAATTGTGAAAGCAGTGGATTCACTTAAAGCAGAATAACTGTTTACCAAACCCAGCAGCGCAGCAACTACAGAACATTCACTGACAGTACTGGCAGGTTTTGTACACTGATGTAACAGGAAAAGGACAGACCACAGACAGCGGTGGGACTAAGCATCTTCCCTCTAACTAGAACCTCCTTTTACCACTGCTAGAGACAAAAATAATCTTCACTGAACACTGGTCTAACCCCACACAGCTTTCTCCTTCCCCCATCACTTCATGTTTTGGTGCCTATTCTTGAAAGAGCTTGAAATTTAAATTTCAGAATGTAGGTTAAGTCTCATACTACAAGTTTTGATGAGTCTAATTGGGGGGGGTCAAGAAACAGCATCATTTGCAAGAGCAAAAAACCCCCACACTTTGAACTCTGCTTTGCGCCACGCTTGAAAGCAAACAGAATGCAATTTCCTCTGACCTCAACTATATGTCAAGCTTCAGCCAACAGATTATGATTAGAATTAATTTCCTGAAGAGTGGAACCCTTAGCTCTAGGTTCTCTCAGGAAAGAAGAATAATCACCTATCAATCTGCATAGTGTTATCTTATAGCCCCGATGAGTACACTCATCACTGAACTACTAGGAGAAATCAGGTACAAGACACAACTACTATCTACAAACAGGTATCACCAAGAACAAGCTCCAGTGTCTAATTCCAGATGTATTACTGCACTAAGCACTTCTTTAGCCCTTCTCTGAATCTCACCCCATTCTGTTCAGGTTTCAGAACCTGAAAAGTATACAATACCGGTAGCAAACATTGAGGTATTGATTGCATCCTCATGGAAACAGCAATCTGAAAAAAAAACAGATGCCGATTCCTTTTCAAGAGTTTAGCAATCCAATCTATTTTGCTGCAGTATCCAAAGGACAAAGGATACATTCCAATTAAACTGCATAGAGCAGCCACTGGTAGAGAAGCTCGGTGTCTGAGATACCTTCCTTGACCAGTGTTGGCCACAAAAGCTTGTTTTTATGCAGCACTAACAATGGAGACAGTGCAGGAATCCAAGGGACCACAGACCAGAACTGTATGCTTGTAGACGTGTTCTAAAAACCTTTCTAAAATGTTTTTGAATGAACTAATTGTCCTGGTTTGACCAGAAGAACTGAGGATTTACTAGGGTCAAGAGGACAATCTCTTCGAGATTGTGCATTTCTAAAGAACTGCAAAGAGTGCCTCAGACAAAGTTGACAATAATGTGCCTTCTCCTCTTAGGAAACCAGCCAATAGGAAAAACCCATTCCAGTAATTTAGTTTAGTGACTGAAATGACTGAAGTCAAGGTGCTCGTGCTGTTATTATTTTTTCTGATGTTTTTGACACCAATGTGCTGAGCTTTATGGCATTCAGTTTTAACAGCAGCAAGTTCCCACGTGGTACAGTCATAATACTCCTGAATATTTTCATTTTGATGTAATTTGCGGTCCCAGCTTTTTAAATATCCGCTCTGTAATAATGTTTAATTTCAGGGGTCACTCCGCCAAGGAGTATATTAAAGCTTATAAAACTCATTTCCAAAGCTCAAATATCAAGCTGTGATCAGGTTAGGAGGGCAGCATCTGTGAATATTTCATCTTTTATCATGCTGATAATAAGGAGATGACAGAGGCACATTATTACAATGAGAGAATTGCTCATTTCAGCCCTGGCTGCTGGAAGCTAGGGTCTGCAGCATGCGTTACTCAATAAAATCAATTCTTATATGAAAAGCAAGTTTACTGAGCCACCACTGTGTCTTATTTGATTGTAATGAATAATATATGGAGAGAGAGGGAAAAGGAAAGGAAAAGGTTTAAGTTTGGAGGGGCACTTGAGTACAGACAATAATTTATCAAAACTGTATTTTATTGTTTAGAAGTAATGTTATGAGACCTCTGTTTTAGACTTTTACATCTGCTAACAAATCTTAAAAGTCCACTAACACAAAGACACAACGTTAACCTCTGCTGGCAGAGCAAGTGCCACCTTCCACTCATCTCTTTATGCTCAGCAAATAATGACCTAGTAACATGACAGTTTGAGGAGTACAACAATTTTATGCTGCAGTTTCTTGTAACTTCACTCTTTTTTGGCCATATTTCACAATAAAGAAGAAACACAAAAATCTAGTCTATCACCTTTTAGAAAAGGGGAAAATTCTATTTCAGCCTATTTTGAAAGGGACATAAGAAAAAAGGCTGAAATTCTCTTGTCTCTTGGGTTATATACTAGTGCTGTATTTGCTTAAACTTATTTATGCCATTTGAAAACTGCTTACAAAGAACAGAAATTTTGACAATTTGTCCAAATTTAGTAAATTTAGCTGCTGGTACATTGTATGTCCCCTGAATCCTTTTTATTCAAACAATGTTTCATGATTAAGATGTCAAATTGAAGCAGCTTCGTATCTTTTAAGATATAAATACAAAAAATAGCAAAAATTAAAAAAATAAATCCTCAAACCCCAAGCAGTCTTGTACATATGCACATATAAAAGTTTATATACATTCTTCATAACCCAAAATATACATTTTCTGTTATTACAGGCATATCCTGTTATTCTTTTAAACAAAATTTTACATATTAGAATTACTTTGTGGGTATCTTTTTTATTACACATTTACATTTTCACATCATGAAAGCAGCTAAACTGCAAACTAAATTACCAGAAGAAGCACCAAGACATTGCAGAAATGCATAATTATGTAATTGCATGGTAGTTTTCTTCGGAGAAATGGACAAAATGATTCTATTTTTCAGGACTATTGTAACATACTACCAAACCAATCTTTTACATCACTGGGTGTCATAAGCATGGCACGCAACACTAGGTTTACAAAAGCGGAACACAGTATGTTTGGAAGCTTTTCTCTTAGTAGCATCTCTACTCAAAATGCTCACATGCTCCTTATTTAACTGCCCCTTATCCAGCTATTTTACTAAGACATACAGCTCCTGGATTTCCATTTCCCTTTGCGAACACACCACCTCTGCCACAGGTACACACTGACCTCTGGGTCATGAAGTAGAAGTTATGGATTGGAACCAAGGAGTAAGGCTTTTTTCAGGCAAATCTGGCTTTCATAGAAGGTTGAAAGGGGTTACGTTACTGGTAGGTTGGGTTTTTTCTTTCTAAGCACCTCAGTAACAAACTTTCACCTTCCCACTAAAGGCAAGAAATATTGTGAACTGCAGTTTGAAATCAACATCTTTTAGCCAAATGAAGCTCAGGATAATCTATTATTTATCTGTGCAACACAGTACTGAACTGGGCCATTTATTTTCTGAACTTCTGGGAACAAATGGCCCTCATCACAAAGATAATGTGACTTAAAATTGTCATTATCACCATGCTGTGATAATGACCTACCATTCTGGCACTTGCAGTTCCGAGTTGTGTCTGTTTGAATCCCTTGCCATAAAACTTATTAAACGCATTTACATCCAAATATTTATTCTGCCTGCATTCATAT
This sequence comes from Bucco capensis, assembly GCA_013396975.1. NCBI lineage: Eukaryota > Metazoa > Chordata > Aves > Piciformes > Bucconidae > Bucco > Bucco capensis. Next base: position 59,374 of record VWZO01022655.1, on the reverse strand, counting down.
CTTTCTCTCTGCTTACACATTATCAAGTTCAGTAGTTTTGTTTGGGGTTTCGTAATTATTTTATTTCCTAAGTTTTTAAAACTCGTGCTTCCTGTTCTTTTAGGGGTGCAGTTAGGACAAACTGAAATGCCGTTCCCACCTTTTTAGAAAGGGAAGTAAGGAAATTACTGAATACGAGCATCAGGAAGACCAGCAAGCTTCCTGAAGTTTACACACGTGCTCCAGTTCAATATATGCAGACTAATGCTCATAAAATCACAAAACCACCCCACTTAGGTTGGAAGGAAATCCACATCACCTACTCAAAACTCCTGCTTCGTGCAGAGCTAACTTGAAAGTCAAATTGCTCAGGAGTTTTCCAGAGGGGTTTTGATAACAACCATCAACAGAAATGCCCACGGGTACTCCGGACAACCTGTCTTGAGTGCTAAACCACTATATCTGTTAAATTATTTTCCTTATGTAAAATTAGAGTATTTCCTTGTTGCAGCTTGTGACCCTCAGCACTTGCTGGGCTAAGATGTCTTGAAACTCTCTACCTTTAGCCTCTCTTTACATGCAATTTTATTTCAGAGTGGAACAATCCAAACTCCAGTGCACCTACTATTGCCTTCCTATTACAAACTAGTCCCACCAGAGACCATTTGTTCTAAGGTTTTTGAAAGTCTGCTTATATTTCTTCATACATTCATCTGTGGCACTGTGTGCAACACAGTTTTCACAGCTACAGTGAACCCCTGTGCAAACCCACATTGCATGATTTTAGCTGATCCACGTGTGTATGTCACCAAACTAAAATCATTTTGATGTCTTAATTTTTGAGGAGTTCTTAAACTGATCTTCTGTACAGTAGTGAGTTTTCCCTAACAGACAATCTTGCAGTGCTGTAACTACAGACAGATTCTGGCATTTTGGCTGAAAATGTATTTTGTAATCTACAACTAAAAGACAGTAAATACAGATGCAAAGATACAATAAAAATACAACAAATTTGCAGATTTCAGTGAGCACTGTCAACAGAGAACTAAAAAGTTTTTCCTTATAGAAAAAGTTATTTAAAAATCACAAAACTTTCATTCATATAGAAAAACAGTAGTAATTAGGAAGGAAATACAAAATCTCTAATACAAAAATCAAACTATTCTAATAACCTCCAGCTGCTTAGTAGATGTCCCAGAAAGAAATAAAGATTAAAAGGAACTGGAAAACACTTTGTCTTGTGAGAGATCCAAGCTTGCATACGAACGTTTCTAAAGGGAATCAAAGAGAACTATGTGTCATACATATCAGAAGGGGTTAAAACAGGTCTTACTCATCTTCCACAACAGCATCTAAAACTGCAACCACTAACCTGAACTTCTCTGACATTATTTGGCTGTTTGCAGTGCTAACAGACCAAGATGAAAGAACAGAACACATCTAAGGTATACCATTTGGGCAGCAAAACTCCCTCTTCTGAGTTCAACTTGCACAAAGAACAGGAATCAAAACAGTGTCCCCTAGGAAACACAACATTTTCATTTTAATATTTAAATAGAGGCACTGTTCAAAGAGATCTGTATGTGAAAATTATATTGAAACTAAACACTAAGGCATAACTTAAAAAAAAATCATTAAAAATACCTCCCCTCCCCTAGCCAAGCACAGGTCTTACAGTTGATGGTCTGGGATTTGACGTTGGCTCTAAAAGACCACCACACTGCCTAGTGGGTTGCCTCTCAACTCTAACATTTTTTTAAAATACAGAGTTTGGTAGTATAAATACATACACATAATCTCAGGTCTATTTCATTACAAAGACATTTTTATAGAAATTAACTCTTAAATTACTAAATTACTAGCATAAGGGAGAGTCATTTTACTGAAAGATGTCGCAATGGTTGTTTTCTGCTTGCCCTCAAAACTTCTCTCTAAGTACAGGTCCTCTGAACAAGACATGAAAATAATTCCTTACCACTTTAATCCTGCTCTTTAAATTCTCCCTAATGCAATGTAATCACAGTGGCCCTCATTTATGACCAAAATGGAAAAAAAGTATTTAAAAAAACTTACAAGATACCTTCCCATTGATTCAACTTCAATAACTTGGCCTACAAAATAGCTTTTACCTTTCATTACAGCAGAGAATTTGATTGACTCTTAATGCACAAAGCAGCACTTACTAGTGAGTATATAATCTTAAATACTTGATTAAAAAGTGCTACTGCCATTTACAGAAGGTATTATTGTAGCCAGTAGCTTTTAAAGGGCTTGTTAATGGCTTCCTTTTTTCATTCATCATCAAAATTAAAGTATTACTAGTACACTTGTTTTATGAACTTAAGTCAAGAAATATGCTTATTCAGCTGTAACAGCCCACCTGTAAGTGATATTTGCTCCTTAAAATAAATTTCTGCTACTCAGTGGTTCTAACAGTCTTATTAATGGAATAATAACTATGCGAATATTACGAGCATGCCTCAGATGGAGAGATAATCCATTAAACCCATGACAAAGCAGAAGCTGCAGTCCCGCAAAAAGATCACCCAACTTACTATGGGAGTGTGAAGGTCAATTCTTAAAACAAAAAACCTCCTAAAAACCTACTTGCAGGTACTCTGTTTCATTAAGAATGGAACAAACAGAATCCAGTTTACAGGAGGGAGGGGGTGGGAAGTTTCCAACTGTTAGGAAAATCTCACTCCTGAACTATTATACCAATTAGTCTTCATAGCATGAATCCATATTAAATTTCCTAAGATACACACATAGTTCACATTGTATACTGAACAGCCACACTTGAGTAAGCAAACTAAAGGATGTCTGCTCATCACAGAGAGGACAAACAACAACTCAGCCCTGGAAATAAAGGCTTCGCTTCTCAGTATCTTAAAGTTGTCCACAAAGGATAAAAGAGATCCCTAGACAAGCAAGGTAACAGCAGCATTCTAGCCTCTCTAACATATCTTTTAAAACCTCCCATTTCCTGGTGTCATCGGTAGGTAACTACAGTACAATCAACTCCAGGGACATCTGTATCAACAGAGACATAAAGAGAAGTTCTGCGTTTGGGTATCTCAGACAAGAAGCGCAGGGACAACAGTGATTGCTGCTAGCAAACACTGAAAAATAGCCACCAGAATGAAGGTGAAGAGCAACTGTAAAATCTTGTTGTAATTTTGCATTCTCGCACATTTGCCAAGGTTTGGGCCAAAGCCCATACTCCTTACAGCTTTCTCTCTACTTCACTTTCCTCTTTAGCATTACCTAGGCCAGTATTACACAGTGTACCGCAGAGAAGAGAGGCACAGATTGGAACTATAGATACAAAAGTCTTTACCTCTCCAACACAAACCTTTCAGGCAAGGAGAATTCATTCTGCACACAGTACAGAAATGTAGTTTTTAAAGGGGTGGGAATAAAAAAAAAACAACCAACCCAAAACACTACAATACTCAACTTTTCACATTGATGCATTATTTGCATTTCCCCTAACACATGCAAGCTCCTGCAGAATATCTAGGTGTTATTATTCATTACAATTTTCTATTACACTGTGATAAATGACACCCCCAGGGTAGAGCCCCTTGGCAAATGCTTATTACAGTCATTTAAGTAGGAGCTGATTTACCTTAAATAGGTTGTTTCACGTAGCTGTATGCCACAGCTATGCAGGCCTGCCACTGCTGTTCTTTTCAGTGCTGTAATAACTAGAGTTTAATTGAATTACACCTGTTCTGTGTAAATGTATCACACTGTATCCTGTTTATTATATCTTGCAAAATCAGACAGTACTAATTTCATACACTGCAGAGCTAGAATCCTTTAATTTGGTTTAGAAATTTGAGGGTTTTGTTGTTTTTTTTTAGCTTCAAGTTTAACAAGTGCCATTAAGGCTCAGCTCCAGGGCTAATGAAACTGTTTCACGGTACTAGAAGCTCCTGTGCTATCGAATGCTAGAAAAAGTCAGTGAACAGAAGTTCTTCATCTCCTCCTACCTACTCTCATGACAGTACAAAACCATCAAGGTAAGTAAGGATGCTGAAATTTGGTTACACCAAGTTTGTCCAGTAATTTAAATAAGTATTTTAAATGGAAAACAGTAATAAATTAAACTCTAGCTTTTCTAAGGTAAGTGAGTAAGCCAAAAGACAAAAAATATTCTGATGAGAATACATAAAGCAATTAAGTTTAACTACTTTTTAAAACAAATTCTTTTAGATGCTAATGGCCATTGTTTTGTCACCACCTAAAATTTTGTGTCACAAAAGGTTATATGACTGCAAAGAATTAATTGAATGTCTAAAAGAAAGGGAAATGTTTCTTTAAAAAGCCAAGATGGACCTATTACTACATTCCTACAGAAAAATGCCCTGTAACAACAGTGCTGTGATTTGCTGAAATTAAAATGCTATTATAATGGAATTAGGGCTTCAATATTTTTAGCAGCTTTACCAGGCCTTCCATTTTTAAAGGACATCTGACAATAGATAATTACATTTCATCTTACAGAAACTGAGTTGTTTTCTTAAGGAAAAATACTTTTCTTTTTTCCATAGAAGTTAAAGCATAGCCATCATTAATAGCAGCATATAGGCTCTAGGTGTCTACTTCAGCTCAGGGGATATATATTAGCATATAAATAGCCGCTGGTGGCTGCTTGAGTCTACCTACTTTACGTTTCAATGTGGCATCAGAATGCACTTGACAAGAAACAGGGGTGGGAGGGGTGTGGGAGTAGGGGTATTGCGAGGGAGGAGTTTTGTAACACGGTGGTTTTAGAGAGGGGACATCTTTTGTTATTAAAAAAACCCCAACCAACCAACCCACCCTGTTGCTCTGTTACTGGGTTTTCTTTATGCCTCATGTATCATTTCAGTAGCCTAATGAGTTCTAAAGGGCAATCTGACACTGTGCTAGGGGAAGGTGCATTGGTTTAAGCAACAGCTCTTTTCTGAGAACATGGAGCAAGTCAAAGTTCTGCATTTTCTTTAAGTTAAATACAATTATTTATTTTATATTTACATGAAATGTGCCTAAAATAAGTTCTACCATTTTTTGTTGATGGAAAGTAATGAACAAGCAAGGGGGTCATTATTACCTTGCCAACACTACATTCATGCAATACGTTTCCTCATGGGAAGCAGACAGGGAAGGAAAAGCCAGGAGTGTTCCCTGTCCTCTGCTTCAGATTGACCTTCAAGATCTACTGCTTTAAAATGTTAATCATCATGAGTGACATTTCTTGTGTCACTAAGTGGATTGTAACAGCAGAGGGAGAAACGTTCTTTTTAACAACTCCCTCACAGCCAAAGAGGGGTGACTGAAGATAGAGCAGAGGTGAGAAGATGGCTCCTCTAGGAGAGCCATAAGGGCAAGTGTGCTTCAGTCAGTGCATTCTTATTAGGGAGGTGATGAGGGTGTGATGAGGGCCTGCAGCAAAACAAGTCTATCTAGTTGCATATGAAGGCCCTTTATTGAACCACAGCATGCAACTGGTCCAATGGCATCTCAGCTTCCGCCTGATCTAGGCTTTCAATACATAAGGACTAGGCAAGCCAATATGATCAATCTGAAATCAGCAGCACAGCTGCACCCAACTCAAAAATGCCACACTGTTCTTCACAATCACCCCAAGCATGAAACGGGAAAGTGTGCGTGTGTTTGGAGATGTAACAGATCCGTTTAAGCAATTTCAGATACTGCTCTATCTGTAACCACCTAATTCGACAGGAAAATCAAAGTGGAATTAAACAAGGACAATCACAGGCATCCTTTTTCAGTGGAACACACACACCTTGAAAGGTGCCATCACCTTTTACTATCTGATACGCAAAACTTAATGACACTTTGTGAACTATCTGCTTCGCTTCCAAATATATTATTTAAAGTTAAACAACCAAAACCAAAACCCCAATAGCTAGAACTTTCTCCTCAAAGCATAAAGATCTAACATAGCATCCATGAAAGCAGAAATAGAAGACTTTTGTTAAGTATCTTCATTAAAAGTTATGTAAATACAAATAAGCAAAAGCAATAAATTAGCAAATAATGGTACCAATACAGGTTTTGTTGTTTTTTAAACTATCTGTAATCTCATCGTAGCAAAGACTGATGCAAGTGACTTGTAGAAATGAAGCAATAGATGAAAATAGGAAGGTTTTGTTGGGGTTTTGGTTTTGGGGTTTTTTGTTCTTTTTAGGGGGTTTTTTTTTTGGTCATTTGTTTATGAAAATTTTTATCCCCCTGAGGCAAAACAAAACTGTTAGGAACCTGAGACAATACACAGAAAAAAGTTACTTATCCATTTGCATAGTTGTGTCTTTGCCCTGATGTCTTAGGCTTGAAAATTTTACTTAAAAAACAGGACTATCAGTAACACTAGATCTTCCTCTCCTAAATATTCAAAGTTTATTATGAATTTGTTAAATATTTAGAAACAATCAGTGTACACAAAATCCACATGGACAATCCAAATAACTGCAAGAACTACGTGTAAGCAAAACATTCTCATATGACAAATTTTGCAGAGCCAGGTCCTCTCTGAAGGACTGCTGGTAAACCGTTACGTCATGGATGTATTTTTAATCATAATGCAAAAAAGAAAAAAAAAAGACATTTGTGAAATGAAAATTTGGAACTGCAAATACCCAAGTATTAATTTATTCAGGGTCATCAGAAGTCAGGTTAACGCTGCTTTAGCCATCTAAGTTCTCATCTTCCCTCCACCCTGCAACAGGAGACCAATTGACATCAGTGCACTAAGAGTTAAAGAGTTACCAGTGTTTTGCAAGAACACTGGAGACAAACGATGACGTATCTTGCCAAAGCTTCAGTAGGAAGCTTTCTGATTCTCTGTGCCTGCCCCAAACCTGCCATGTACCACACGCAGTAACTACACATGCACACATAAATATGTCTTTACAGAAGTTGTATCAACAAAACTCTGAAAATTCTCAAAACAGAATTATTAACTGCCACTGTTCTAAAGAGACAAACCCACACCCCCAAAGCAGTGAAGTACACACATTACCATGTGACCTCACTCCACCAGACTTCAGTGAAGAAAAGAAGATTTCTGCAAGGGAGAGATCTGGCTGCAGAGCTGTATTCTCATCCTCAGATATCTCATTTTCTGAAGTTCCATCTTGAGGAATCAAGCACAGATAGGATATCGTTTGGCATCTCAAGTCAGAGAAGACTGAAATTCTGCAGAAATACTTAAATAGCTTTTATATTACTGCTTAGTGTCTTGAAGAAGTAAGATTAGAGACAGTTTAACCACATACACGTTTTAGAAAAAGTAAACTACAGTGAAATTTGTCCACTTTTCCAGCTGTCTCTCAATTTAAACTGAACCATTTCATACGTTTGCTGTTACTGTGACTGCCCTTACCACAGGCTTATTTCCACTCTGCACATGAAATAAGTGCTTCACCTTAAATTGAGGAAACAAACAAAAGGCATAGACTAATATAAGAACAACATTAAAGTGTACTTTAAAGGCATAAAAACAGAGGAGAAAAACCTTTGCAAGGGATGAACCAAACTATCACTCAGCGCTTCCCATGCCTCCCATAACACACGAGAACTACACATCTGTATTTCTACACAGTCATCTTTACGTAACTTGGGACAAGTTTGAAATCAACTCTATACAGAGTTAGGCAATTGAACACTGCTAACTCAAGTACTGTACTGCAAAGCAACCCAGAACTGTATTTCACATTCTGTTGACTGAATGGGTGGGAAACGTACTGCCCATATAGACAAATCTCCTGAGTGCAAAAACATCTGTAATCATAATTAAAATATAAAGTGTGGGTAGCATCTGTTTCCTCACATCCCTGCAGGGCTTATGTGTAGCACTTGAGGTGATCTCAGTATACTGGTCAAAAGGGTTAATTATTCTGCAGTGAAGATCAGAAAAAGCTAACTCTGAGGGGAAACTATCACTGAGGAAATGCACATGACCGAATCAATGGCCAACAACTGGAGAACAGATTCACTGTGGGCTGCTAACGACGAGACAAAGATTACAGTTAGACACGTCTTGCTGCTAAGGACGTCAACTCAGAAATAACAATGCTGAGGTAGCACATGCTAAAATGGATGGTGTAAACAAACAAAAAAAAGAGAAGGAAAGAAAATTACCAAAAAAATGCTCTAAGCTGCTGCTTATTCATTCTACTAAGTATTTTAAGTTCTGTGAGTTAATCATAGCAGGAAGAAAGCTTCTTTCTAATCATGCTTTAGCAGATGAGGGCTTTTCCCCCTCTCCTTAAAAAACATCTCTTGAGAAATCTGTTGCAAAGCAGTCCATAAGACTTGAGGGTTTTTAAAGAGTCACGTTCACAGGGTCAGACACATGTATTCTGTTATGACTGCTGAACTTATAAAAATGTGTCATTTTGAATTGTGAAGATGAAATATAACACAGTGAGATATGTTCAGTTTCCTAATGCCTTAAGAGTATTTTGTTCACTGTATAGTTATCATACACTTATTTCTGCAAGGCATGCTGCTTCTTGTACATGTCAGCTGAAGCGACAGCAGCCCTATTCAAAGACAGATCATGTACCTCCTGCTGTTCTAGCAAACAGACACTCAACAAGACTTGACTTTCACTGCTAACAGGCATGGACATCGACTTTGCAAATGAAGTCTCAGACTGAAAGAATGTGTCCAAAGAGCCCAAAGCTTCAGACTCCAAGTAGCAGTTGCTACCTCTCAGCTTGATCAAAGCAGCTCTCTGTTGGCCTTGTTCTTTCCAGATCTATAATTCAGATTGTGAATCAAGGAAAGATTTGAAACGGGAAAAGACACAGAACCTGACTATTGACAATCGAAAACGTAATGTTCTGGAAAATTATTATAGTTTTTGTTTAATGGATGAGTAATGTGATTCCCTCTCAAAATGGAGACAACAAACTTACTTCAGTTTTCCAATATTATACTGCATAAGAGCTTTCCCATCTAGACTTTGGAATAAATGAAATAACTGTACGCTGATCTTGATTTCTTTATAGTAACATAGAATTTCCTCGTTAACTTACCTAAATAATGAATCGTAAGGCAAGCGGGTAGATTGCCAAGGACAACTCCCAGAACTGGAAGGATGACAGCAATTGTGCACTTACATCTACCATTACTTAAGATAACTGGAGTCAGATGACTAAGGAGACGTTCTTAAGCGACAATAAAAAATATCCAACAAGTAGAATTGTGGAAAGTCTTTTTGAGTGCCAGCAGCTGATTCTACCCTCTAGATACGCACTGGGTTGAGATTTATGGTCATAAAAATCAAAAAAGTCCTAAAAACCTTGTTACGTCAGAACAGTGAAACTATGCCAGAAAAAACTGTCTCACCACAGTTCAAATAGCATTTGGTAAAAGACTTATTCTGAAAAAGGCAACCAAAAGAAAACAACTCAACATTCTTGAGCCCTCAAGGAAGATCTCCATTATGTTTAGTAGCTTTAAGGAAATTTGAGTAAGTTCTTCACTCAAAACGTTCCCTTAAAAATGAAGAAAACCACTTTGGGATTTTTTTTTTTAGACTACAAATATCTAAAATTACTAACATTAAAAGAAAAATTTTATGTCTTATAAGTATCTTAGAGCACAAAGTATTGAGAAACAGGATTTGATTCTGCTACTTAACCACATTGTAAATCAAGAGCAACTCAGAGGAATCCAGTGTTGATTTTCAAGTGCAAATGGGTTTAAGTTCGGAAACGAATAGAGCTGTCTTGGAAGGGTGGAGGGTGGGCAATGACAATGTCTTCTTCAATAGTTTTATAGTTTCATACGTAACAATGGTCATCCATCCCTGCCTGACGACTGCTCTCACCTAGTTAGTCAACCGCTAGCATATCTGGCAGATGAATTAAGATCCAAAGTTCTATCCAATAACATTTAAAAAAAAATGAAACACAGTAAAAAAAAAACACCAAACAACCACAACACACCCAAACAAAACAAAAATTCACCTCCACAAAAAACCCCAACCCCCCAAGCCCAAGAGACAGATAGAGGAAAAACATCCAATTTGTTGTCCCCATTGAAATAAACTCTACAATGTAAACTCAACAATTGCCCATTTTTGGCAGCAGATCTACATGCTGTTTGCTTGGAATTGGTCATGATACTGTGCTGCCCCAGCCCCATTAGCAGTTAAACAGTGTAAGAGGTAGGTGTAGCCATAGGAAGAAAGAGCATGTTATTAAAATCTGGGAACTACGGATTACAATCTCTATCCAAACCCACTTGTATTTCTACTATAACTTGAGGTGAATTACAAAGTATTTCCTAACATTTTTTCTGCATTTGGAAATACTATAAATGTAACATTTTGTTACATAAGCATTCAAAATATCAATTACAGAGAAAGTAAAGAAAGTAATGCAAGATTTCTTCTTTCCAAACAGACCAAAAGACAGATTAATTAGATACAGCTATGTCATCATGCTGCTATACAGTAAGTATTTCATTCAGCAAAAGATAGGTGAAGTCGCCTCACTATATATGGATCTCTATACTATCACTGGAAAAAACCCTGTAGTTAAGAAAACAGCTGGCTAGTAATATATTTAAACCCCCAACCGACATGATAAATTAAAGAGAATAAATGTACACAGCTAGTGAAACTTTCAGGGAACAGGGGGAGACTTCACCACTTTTGCTGACAGTGACTTTACTGTCAGTGGCCTGTCTCTCTCAGAGGCAGCTGTCAATCACAGACCATCCTTCTCTCCCAGTGGAGTTCATTCTGCCTGAAGACAGCTGTGGAATAACTGCTCCTAGGCGTCAGAGCGGCAGATGGAGTGTATCTGTCAATCATTGTCACTAATTATTAACTTCTGTCACTCAGAGCAAGGCAACACATCTCTGCCTGATCCTCTGTGATTTGATCTGCCACACCACCCCAGAGACAGACGGTTCAACCTTCCATTATGTGTCACAGACAGAGTGCTCTGCTGGGTCAGCCCCCATGACTCAGTGCTCAGCAGACTTCTATTTTAACCGCTGAACAGCATAGGGAGAAGCTGGCATGAAGGGCACGCTCTACACTCAAGTGCAGCGGTCACTCCTTTTCTGTAAACGTTTTGTAGCTAGAGAAGCACGGAAATACCAGTCTCCTAAGTTTTAAACAAGGGAAAGGAAAAGAATCTACACACAAGCCACGTAACTCAGGTTTTAACGATACTCTGCCCCTTATAGTTTACTAAAATGTTAATTATCTCAAAATACTTAATATGGAAAGAGGCAATTTCTTGAAACGGCAATTATTTAACACTATTAGTAAGGTTAAGAGGAGCAAAGCAGACAAGAAGGATCATCTTTTCCTTTTCTGTTGGCCAGAAAAATGACTAGAAATAATCATCAGTGATTTCTAATTGATCTTATGTTCACCTTCATTTTCTATCTTGCAGTTATGGATACTTATTAAAATTCCATGCGACACCATTGGCCCTGCTCACTAAAGGAAAAGGATCAATAACTGAAACATTGCTGCAGGAAAAGCATATCCTCTCTATATATATATTTTTCAAGTACACACTTGATAACTGTCTAGAAATTCTACTTAGCCAAACCCAACGCAGTATCCAAAGGTTGATCAAGAGCATTTATTATACACATTTTATGATATCAAAGAAATTGTAATGCCTTCAAGGACTTAGAATTCTATAAATCCAAGAGGCTCTAGACACTTTTTATAAACCCAGATAATATCCCGATTTTTCTTCAAGTATCTCTCCTTCGGGAAAGGCCTTATGCACAGACCTACTCAAACAAAAACACCTCTCTGCAGGCTTAAATCCTCTCTCTTGGTTGTTTGAAGAATTAGCCAAGTTGTTAACGATTAAGAGATTTCTTCAGGCACAAAAAGCAGTTATATTCTAATATCTTATATTCTAATACAACAAAATGCAAAAACGTGGCTATCAAAAAGGGATTCAGGCCACGGATACAGATTAGGGTACAAGATCCTAGGAGAAGAACACTTCCAAGAAAGACTTGGGGAAGCGCTCCAATTTAAGCTTCCCCTGAGATGCTGTAGAAAAATGGATGAAAGTTTGCATCAGTGAATGAAAGCAAATATTATGCAAACTGTTCTGGTGTTCTCATTTAAAAGAGCTAACATAGACTTAAGAGGAAGAACCTCACCATTACAAGAGACTTAGAGAACTCGGAGGTTTTTTTGTTTATGAAAAGACTTTGAGAACTAGCTTCATTGTCATGCATAAGGATCACCGTGGAAAAAAAAAAAAGACAAATATCCTGCAAGCTTTTGAAGGCGGGTCTGAAAAGAAAGAAAACAGCTACAAATGCACAAAGTAGACATGGGCTCAAAAAAACTCAAACACCCTGCACGACCATTTTTTAACAGTAGAGGGGATTAAAAACAGTGGATTGTCCACAGTTATTTGATATTTTTGAACATTTTCCTCTATAGACAACCCAGTTAAGCTGAGTACAGCACATTTTTAGAAAACTTAATAGGTTCAAGAAGGCATTAATCATCGAAATACAGTATTAGCCTGTCCCATTTCCACTGTTCTCAGAAACTATTCAATTTTCAAGTTTTTAAAATTTAGGTAGTTCAGAATCGGTAAGATTTTCTCATCTGAAATTATATTAGCTCCTTTATCCAATACCACTCAGCCTGGCTACAACACCTCAATAGCTAGCTAGGGCACCATCCCACCCCGCAATTGAAGCAAAGGAGAAGTAACTGATTAAGATTTGAACTTTAAGATTCACAGCAAACTTGAAAATCTTGATGAGTGCACTTGTAAGTTTAAATGGTAAATTCATCATTCATTATCTTCCCCTTTGATTACTATATGAATTTTCCATATCAAAGGATACAGATCCCAATCAGTCCAAGGTTTGGTATTTCCCTCTCCCAAACAACAGAAACCTAACTGGCAAACAACATCAAATGAGATATATTTTGGTGTTTGTTTGTAAAACCTCATGACAATTCTGGTAAGTCTATTCAAGTTCCTTACCCACTTCTCCCTTAGATTACTTCTGACTCAAGCACAGATCAATTTTCAAATTGATAAACAGAAGAAATAAGAGGAAAACACAGCTCAAAATGGGAATCATCATTGGAAATGGCACAGTAAACCGATATTCCAAATGTCAGAAAATTTTCATTTATTTCCTTGCACATGCCCATTTAAAAGGTGACACTTTTCAGTGCTTCTGATTATAAGAACTTCTGTTAATGTACAGTTTTCACTGGAAAATAAAAAAAGACACCATGAGACTACTTATGTTTCCCTTGGTTTAGACCCTGACCACCTGCTGTCATCACAGCTCCAAGTAGATTTCATTTCCTTTGATAACGTTTGACAACAAGAATCACTAACAGTATTTTACCTGAAGAAACTTCTATAAAATATTAAAATCACATCAATTGCATTAACACATTTGAACCCCTAAGTTCACCACAGTGGAAAACACAATATTTCTTTATTGTATCAGCTGTCTGGTCATATATAAATCATCTATAACGAAAACCAAAAGTATTGACAGTACTATTTATCCAGAGTTAGCAAAAGGAATTAGCCAACAGCTGAAAATGAAAAACCACTAATAAGCATCACAGTGTATTGAAAAGTTTAAACAATGTGATTAAGGAAACTTTGGCAATAATAATGAGTGTATGTGATTCTATTTTACCTTGCTAACAAAATTCTACTGGGATTTCTTATTCTGTTACACAATAAGTAAACTGGAATATTATGTTAAACAAGTCCCATATTCTACCTGTATTAAGAACACATTTAAAATAAAGAGATAATGTTCTTTCAGCGTATTGCACTTCACTAAAGCATTCGTATTTTCACTCAAATTATTTGCCCAAAGCAATAGACAGAACAGAAGGAATACCAAAAAGCCCTAACAAATGCTTTGGCCATTTAGAAGCTTCAGAGATGCAGGATAAAGCCATTTAAACCACCTTTTATGAAGTTTCCTTTTAAGAAACGAAATGAGAAATGGCAGAAAGTAGTGCATTTACCGTATCTCCTGCTGTAAGAATCCAGTAACCAAAAAAAAGCATGCACTGTAATCCTTCAGGAAACACGTGGGAAAAGAAAAACTGCTGCACATTAATCATAATTATTATGACTATACTGTTCACTTAGTGATAAGAGAAACAAAACCCAAACAAACCAACCAATCAAGATGCATCTGGAAATAACGTGCAGATAAGAAAGAGTGAAATTTGTCCCTTAGGTTATTTACTGTGGTCAGCAAATAAATATAAATATCGTATTCCCAAGTTATACAGAATTACACAGTTACTTTATATCTGCATTAAGACCAAGTTTACAATTGCATTTATATTCCTTATTTAATTTTATTTAGGGCACCATTTACAAGTATTCAGTGATGAACAAAACATTACAATAACTGCTTCTACCTGGTGCTGCCAACATGCCATTTGCACCGTAGCAACCCACAGCTTCATTATATCTGTACCAGAAACAATTACTTTAGGTATTTAAAGTTGAAATCCTTGAATTACAAGTTTTCCATAAATCTCTTTAGTATATCGCAATCTGCAAAACAGTGGCAAGTATTGTAGCCATACAGCTAACAATTTACTATTTCCCAGCCAATAAACCCAGACACACACATACTTTCTAGCGGAGTATAGCACCCTGCTAAGCTACCGTTCCAAAGCATGATGAATTTCTGAAACAAAGTACACACAGACAGAAATGGTATTTTTCAACCTCCAAACCATTAAAGTTTTTACTTGATACTATTTCATAAAAATGGATCTGAATCTAGACATTCGTTTTGTTCATATTTTTAACTGTATTTAAACCCAGTCACACGGAGGTCAAATTCATACTTCTGTATAACTGCTGTTTATGTCAAGTAGGTTGTCACAGGAACACATGAAGGTGTAAGTTATAGAATCATAGAACAGTTACAGCTGGAAGAGACCCTGAAGATCATCGAGTCCAGCCTTTGTCCTAGCCCTATCAACTTATTAAATGATGCCCCCCAATGCAACATCTACCCAT
>VWZO01022655.1:0-44158 GCA_013396975.1 Bucco capensis | reverse complement strand
TGAACTTCATGGAATTGGCCTTGGCCCAGCCATCCAGCCTGTCTAGATCTCTCTGCAGAGCCTCCCTTCCCTCAAACAGATCAACACTGCCACCCAGCTTGGTGTCATCTGCAAACTTGCTAAGGTTGCACTCAATCCCCTGGTCCAAATCCTTGATGAAAATGTTGAACAGGAGTGGCCCCAGTACTGAGCCTTGTGGGACCCCACAATCCAGCTGCCAGCTGGATTTAACTCCGTTGATCACAGCTCTTTGGCCTCGGCCATCTACCCAGTTTTTAACCCAACAAAGTGTATGCCCATCCAAGCCAAAAGCAGTTAATTTCTTTAGGAGAATGCTGTGGGCAACTGTGTCAAATGCTTTGCTAAAATCAAGATAGGTAACGTCCACAGCTTTTCCTTCATCCAGTAAGTTTATCCTACATTTCAAATTCATTTCAGCTAGACAAGGTAAAGTAAGGTCTCAGACACTTCCTGCTTTAAACTATCTCTGGCTTAATCACTTCTCAACCCATCACTTTCTTTGGCATTTTCTATTTGCTGGTTAAAGCAATTCAGTAAGCAGGCCATTGCAGTTCCCAGTTTTAGGTACTGGGTATTTTTTCTACATAGTACAATGAAAATGAGATGCTTAAGACTGGAGTCTCCATGTCAAAACAAAGAAACAAAAGGTAACTCTTTCCAGTACCATCACAGGAAAGCATATTATGTCATGACGTAAGAGATCGGAACTATGATGCTGAAATAACAGCCTACTGCGCAAGCCACCTTTTTTAGCTTCCTCAGGCTTTGGTCTTCCCTTTGCTGCGGGCCTCTGTGTTCATGTAACATCAAACTTTGCTCTCTATATGAGCAGTTATATACAGATATATAACTTATGGATGGAAACTGCGCTAGGGGAGGTTCAGGTTAGATATTAGGAGGAATTTCTTTACTGAAAGGGTTGTCAGCCATTGGAACAGGCTGCCCAGGGAGGGGGTTGAGTCACCATCCCTGGAGGTGTTTAAGAGATGGCTAGATGTTGTGTTGGGGAGCATCATTTAGTGGGGTGATAGGGCTAGGAAAACAGCTGGACTTGATGATCGTCAAGGTCTCTTCCAGCTGTAACTGTTCTATGATTCTATGCTAAGAGTTACATGAGTAAGAACTTGAATGCTATTCAAACTTTAACAGGCTTTTAGACATTACAAGGAAGAACCAGCAATTTCATGTGGTGACCAAGAATGAACACCTTTATCATTACAGAAGAGGAGCTGTGTGGCAGTCACATTATGCAAAGATGTCAAACCAATCAGGAATAGAAAATAAGCACAAAAGTAGAAATGTTTAGAATTAGGCTAATATTATAGTTCCCATGCTGTCATTCCAATGATGGAGAGCAGCAACAGAAGAATATTCATTTTAGTAATGCCCTTCTTCAGCTAAGAAAAGAAATCATTCTAATTTTGAAAATGAACATCCTGCCCTGTCCAAGTCAGAGAAATAGTCTACAAAACAAAATGTCAAGAGCTGCAGCAGTTCCAGAAGGACGCTTTCTTATTCCTCAGAGAACTGGGTCTGGTAATAAAGATAATAATTTCTATAATCGTAACAACAACAACATTTCATACCGAATAAGCTGGGATGCTTTGCGCCCTCACAAAACCCAACAGTCTTAATGTTTGACTCTGAATGTGTCTGTCAGGAAACAAGCGCAAGCCTTCAGCAGCCGCTGCTGCCTGATTAGTCTCACAGTCACTCCAACGAGCTATCAGCTTCTCAGCGTGAAGTTCTACTGCATCACTGCTCCAAGCCTTTAGGCAAAGGATTCTAATAATGAGTCACAGTGCCATGACTGAGGCCACACTTCTGCTCTGGTGAGCTGCTTGCTGAGAGGGACTGTAGACTCCCTCATTATCATTTTATAGCCTTTTTTTTTCCTTTCCATTTTTTTTTTTAATTCCTTTTCCTTCCTCCAAATGCTTGCTGCATTTCAGTGAGAGTACTTAGTGCTACCACAAGGACAGAAGCCATATGCTCATGTTTAATAACCTTCTGGTGTGAGGTAGTCATAAAACTTCAGATAAGGCAGATTATTTTGCAGAACAATAAGATAAGATACAGTCTTCTATCACATCCTAACAAATAGCACAGACATCCTCCTGCCAACCAACAGAGGTTATAAAGGCAAAATATTGTACACATTTATCTTTAATGGTATTATGCAGGATTAAAAATAAAACAAACAAACAAACAAGATAACTCACTTATTTAGATCTACCCTAGCAGCTAGAACAGAAAAAGCTTTTTTTATCCCCCACCTATTTTCTTAATGCATCATCAAGAAGGCCAGTTCCTTTAGAATCTGATGGATGTTACTTAAGCCAAAATGTAGTTACATCAGTTACATCTTACAGGCAGAATGGCACTAACTTGCCATTTACTAATTGTCTGGCAACATCCAATTGCTATTTTAATGTTCCTTACATGAAGCCAGTATCTACCTGAATGCTAGCAAACTTTATTATTTTTATTAAGAGAAAGCACAACAGTTAAAAAATATTTACAATATGCAGATAAAGCTCTGCTTGACTGAATCCCTGAAAGATACAGGGAAATACAGAAGAGATTCCAGAACAGACAGAAAATCCTGCTACTTGACAAGCTATGTGACCTAATTGCACTGGATTTCCTCTATATTTAGCTTTTTACTCCTAAGAGAGTTCTGTGGTACAATTCTGTGTAAAACTACAGTTAACTTACCAATAGATTTATGTACACTTTTAAGACCAACACGCTGTGAACCATTATGGGCTAAGCTAAGCTGACAGACTATTAAAGCACAGTACTGCCACCAAAACCGTGTTCTTAACACAAGTGCATGTGACAGATATCAATTACTTTGCTCTTTTTCATAAAAAGCCTGCATGACATAGGAGTTATTATGAATGACTGGTAAGATCACTGAATGTTTCACTTCACGATTTTCAAATATGATTTTTCCTTAATCATAGAGTAAGCATCACTGTTTATCACATTATGGCCTGTTGTACACAGGAGAAGCAGATTAAGCTAGGCATCTCCTAATCAGAGTCGCTATCAGGCTATGTCGATTGTCACTTAAGGAAACTGGCATCTTTCTTCATGACTGTAGAAGGATGCTTAATAATCTTAACATTCTCCTTTTAGAAGCATTGACTCATTAGATGAGTCAGTCTTTTCAAGCACACTAATGAGGAGAGGTGTGCTGCTGGACCTCGTGCTAGTAACAAAGCAGGTCTGGCTGGGACATGAAGGTTGAGGGCAGCCTTGGCTGCAGTGACCATAAAATGGTGGAGTTCAAGATCATGCAAGGAAGTAGAAGGGCAGTAAGTCGGAGTTAAACCCTGGACTTCTGGAGCGCTAACTCTGACCTCCTCAGAGACCTACTTAGAGGAATCCCATGGGTTAGGACTCAAGAAGGAAGGCGGATCTCTACACAAGCTTCTTCTGAAGACTTAGTTCATCAAAACAAAAATTTGCAAGATGAAGCCATAAGTCTTTTGTCAACAAATAAACAAACAAACCATGGAATACCACTTCCTCCTCAGAAAAACTTCTTTTATGACCTGTGCTCTAACACATTAAAAATACCACAAGAACATTCCCTCAGTATCTTTACTGTATTCAACACACACTTGTGGCTATAGCCAAAAAAATTAAAATTCCTACAGAATTAAGTAGATGGAAAAATATTACTACAGCTGTGCCCACTAGAACAAGATAAATTAGCAGTTTTTTGATATAATGAAAAACATGAGGAAATATTTTTAGTTCTCTAAAACAAGTTAATACCCACTCTTCTCCCGCCCAGTAGCAAGAGACGTATCCTCTCACAGTTGTTCATGGCACATTTTCAAAAATATAGTCGCATACCAACATTTTTGCTCATAAATGCTTAAGTACATTGCAAATATGCAAACATGATAAAAACTGTGCCTATTTAAATAAACTTCTTTCCTTACAGCTCTACTAGACTCTCTCTGGGTAACAGATTCTATAAAATGAGAACAAGACAGCCATCTAGAGGTCACAAAAAATACAGTCTTTAGATCAAAGCCGAACACCGAATGACCAACAGCAAGTTAGAGAAATATCTGGCCAAATAGATGCAAATCTAAGTGAAAACGATCTACATTTCTGTTATCCACCAGGGAGTTTATTTTGACTTGCTATTTCAATATAATTCACTTAACCAATAATCCTGAACACCCAAAGCAGAAGTTTTTTATTTATACAGAACGTACATGCTTTTATATAAGTAAAATGTTTTTCACAACGTGGCAAAGAAGCACCAATCCATAATTAGAGATAAAAAGTCGGTTCTGTCTAGCTTCTTCCCTCCGTTACTGTAGTCATGGCTTCCTTCTCCCGTAGTAACTGGCTCTGATGCAAACACCACAGAGCACACACGGGCTGCTAGGCTAGCAGTGAGCTTCCTCACTATAGCATCGTGCAATAGCAATTATGGGCATAGTGCCCATAGCACTTCATAACTGATAAGTCATAAACCCTCACAGTAAGTCATAGAACTTGGAGTTCCAGGTGGAACATCTTTGTAAGTAGCTATTTCTTGGTACAACAGAGAACCGGATACATTTGGGAATTACAACCCCAGCGGGTCTAGGTAAAAGCTGCTCTCCTGAAGCTGAGTTGTCCCTCCATTTGGCACACTATCTGTTTTGCAGTGAAAAGATTACTTCTCAGAAAAGTCACAGTTCAGATTCTTTAGTCTGGATCTTGCAAACAAAAAACTTCAACTGCCTCAGCTGTAGCCTCCAGCATTTTTCTAACCTCCTGTTTAAATAGAGATTTATTTCAATTTATCCTTTTCCTTCTAAATGGTCCCAGACTGCTTTGCTTCACTTGCCTCACCAGGTGCTCAAGACATAAATCACAACAGTTGGTTCTGAATTACCTAGCTGATTGCTGAGAAAAAAAGAACATTATCTGAGGTAAAAAGGCAGGAAGAAAAACTAGAATCTTTTAACACAAAAATAAAGGACAGAAAGGAGGAGGACAGTCAGAACAGTCTTTTTTTCCTCCATCAAGTCCATGAGGTTAGCAAATGTGGTCACACACTCAGCTACTAAAGACAAACCAGTTGCTCATAGACCTAATTAGTGAGCCTGATTTTTGTAACAATTAAATAGCCAGCAGCACTCACTGACTGCAGCCTCAGTATTCCAAAGACCATGACAGATGATCTATCTTCACCGTAAGTGAAAGAGAGAAAGCAGCAAACCAGTCTTTAGGAGGTTTCATCCGCCCTGCACTTGTTTTCTCTGTAACAAACTACAAAAACCATTTCAGATTTGGTGTCAGATTGGATACAGCTCACGTTTTCTTTCTGGGACCAATGCTGTCAGAGCAGCAATAAAAAACAAAACGGCAGCACCTTTATTTACCTTTCTAAAACACCATGAAAACTGTTTCCAGGCAGGACCCAATTCATGTTATAGACTCAAGCCACGCCATTCTGCCTGAAGCCACAAAATACACTCTTTAAAAGAAACCAAGAAATTAGTAATCAAGTAGCTAAAATTACAACAAAAAGTGCAACAGCGTATGAATTGCATAGCTGTGACGGTACAGTTAAGTGACTAACACAAAGACGTCATGAGTCATGTCTGGAGCTGGAAGGCTTATTTGCCCCTAAGTGACACAAAGCCAGGGAATTAACATCAGAGAAGTTCACATCCAATATAGGATATGTTGCTTCACTTCACTGCAGGTTTTTAAAATCACTTGTTAAGTGATGGAATACTGATCTATTCCTCCGTAAAAGAATGAAGCTTTAATTTTTAAAAAGCACATCTTTAGTCGCTGCTTCAGTGACATTTCTTTTCATGCTGAACGTATTATATTGTTATTAATTCTTTAATATTTCACCCCAAACAACTATCTGGACAGATGAATCACTGAAACGAAACAATAGCTGCTTATGCCCAGAGAAACCACAGCTTTCAAAACAAATACCAGAGCAGAGTGATAGAGATGCAAACACTACAACAAGCAAACCAGCACCTTCGCCTTCTATTTAGAACCACAAAAATGCTTGCATTTAAAACAAACTCACACTTCTATGCAAAAAGACAATCTACTTCCTGACTAAAACTATGAAGAACTTACTGTCCTGATTTGAGCTAGAACAAATTTAGATTAAATCATACCAAGCCTATGCAATCTTCTTTGTGATAATGTGATAAGGCACCCCCTGCTAGTTCTCAAGATCTGCATTTTCATAACGGTGCCATTAATAAAGCTGTGCACCCAGAGATACAGAAACACCCACTAGCACATCTTTACACGGATATCAGAGCATAGCCAGAAAACAAGTTTGGATTAAGTAAAACCAAAGAAATTGTTATTTCTTTCCTTCTCATCTCTAAGGGATACACAGATTACAACCAAACTGGAAAGCAACATACAGCTTTGATGCTCAGAGGCAGTGAAGAACGACAAGTAATTCTTAAATCCAGATGAAAGCGCAGACACTATAGCTGAACGTTAAGAAAAGCTCGGCAGAGTTGCTCGGTTCTCAGTAAACTCGGGACAGGTTACCCATAGAGTTATAGGTCCTAAGTACTGCACTACCTTCTCAGAAAAGTCTTTTTTTCTTAGTATATAGAACTGCCGATGCTGCAACTCGATGTCACTCTCCCTCATCATACCATGATCAGCTACCATCAAGAACAGCTTGGCTCTGTCATCTCAGTACCTCCTCTTTAATGGCCCACTTTAACATAAGCGGTGAGAACAAATAAAGTTAAAAAGCATATCACAAAGTTGCAAACACCAAGATGAACAGTAGCGCTGAAAATAAGGAAATAAAATAGTTAACTCTAGATGTGAAACTCTGTTCATTACACAAAGGAAAAAATCCTAACGTTATGTGCACTTGAACAAACTGACAGAAGGACTAAATCCTATTTACCCAGACAATAAAAGAGAATTTTACTCAATGTAAGCTGAAACAAAAAACCACTCCATCATTCTGAAAAGGCACCTCCAGAACTCCTTTTTAAAGGATTTTTCTCTCCTGTGACCCCATTTCCAGCTCTCACAGTGGAAACCAGTGCTGGGAAGGCAAAACAGTGGGAAAAGGAAGGAAAGAGAGAAGACTGCCACGCGCACAGTAGCAGGAGTCCGTAGAAATATAAAGCAAGAAAAAAATAAAAGAATACGCTTTACCTTGGATATACAGCAACGGCATTTGACAAAACAGGAAAGCTTAAAGATGACAGTTTTCCTCAGCTGCTCTGTTCTGAAAGTTAACTCAGTGTTCAAGGAGGAACTAGCAACACCTCTGAATGTGTCGTGGTGCGCAGCAGCAAGTGCAGATGTTTGTCCCAAGCAAGGCCTACTCGAGACAGAAAGTGAGGACGACGGCTTGGGAAAATGAAACGTTTTAAAATCTCGCAGACACGTTACACTAGTGCCATCTACCGGGAGTACGTACTCGAGCTCACAGCCCCGCTGTTCCGCCTCAGAGGGAACACAGTCTTCCGTGAACGAGAAGAGACCATACAGAGGGGTGGCGGACGTTCCATACCCTCACTGACCAGCAGTTCTCGAAGCCTGTCACATACCGTACAGCGAGGGCCGGACGGAGCATTCTTCCAGTCTTCGGCGAGCAAATTTTCCCTCAGGCGAGTAACGGCGGCAAGGCCTCCTCCTGCCAAGGCTCGCTCGCTCCCGCCCGCCGCGGAAACGACGGCCCCGCCCGGAAGCAGAGCGGCAGTTGCCTTGGCGCTATTTGGGCGCCCCCTGCTGGCCAGGGCAGTGACCGCGGCCAGAAGACCGCGCCCCGGCCCTCCATTGGCTCCGAGTAGCCTGAGGGGAAGGGCAGTTCGCAGCAGGCCGCCACGCGATGATTTCTCACTGAGCTTCTCTTCTGGATCCAGGCTCAGAACTGCTCCCATTGAGGTACATTTCAGTGATCCAGTCACACGTGAGTGAGTCACGGAGGTCTGAGAGGACCAAACGCTAGGTATATTTAAATGTTGAGGACGGCAGATAGGCACTGGTCTTTTATTGCTCTAACCCCTCTTCCCAGTCTTGGCCTTTCTCTCCTTCCCTTCCAGGAACTACAGCACGACTGTCATCTGGAAACCTACCCAATGATTAGCAACCATCTGGTGGCAGACGACTCGAGGCTCTCAAAGGTATCTATCCTGCAAGGGGTTGCCTCAGCCTTCAACAGAAAAATATTTGACTCCATCTCCCTGCAGGCTAGCTACCTTTTCACCCACCACCTCTTATCTGCACCTTTTTTTTCCCTTATAAGCACACGTCCTCAGTTGTTTGCCAAAAAGACCGCAGAGCATCTCTTACCACTACAGGTTTAGAGGGAAAGAAAAGGCAGAAACGTGAATGGCCTCCTTTAAAATTTCAGTCCTTGTACTGAAGAGACTGTGATACTGCCTTCCCTTATCTCCAAGTAGGATCTCCAGCTGCAACTGGTCAGCACAGGAAAGGGAGAAAGGACTCTGCATACGGGAAGAAAAAAAAACAACAACAAACACAAAACCAACACACCATCATTCACATCCTTCCCCCTTCCCTGGCAGCACAAATGGTTCAGCAGAACCCCAAAACTCTGTCACTAAAGCAGTAACAGTTAACTAACTCTCTATAAACTGATTGTGAGGAAGGACATTAAGACTAGTTTGAGTAAACTAAAGCAAAATCGTGCTCCTTACTTGAGATACATTTGACTTTTAAAGCTAATATTGTGCAAGAAATAGTGAAAATAATCAGTATTCTGTTTGAGATACTACCATAAACCTTTAGTAAATGCAACCATTCAAGAATAAAGTACTCTCGGGGGGAAAATCCCCAAAATACAAACACCACAACTTACACACAAGAAAGCCAAATTTCAGAACTCTGCTTAAAGCTCACCATTAATCAAAAAAACAACTCATTTCATTATTTATATCCCTTTGAAGTTTAGTGTCATCTTCTGAAAACTGAGAATTCAGTTTGGAGTCAGCTTTTAATTGAGAGGAAAGCTGCTGTTGACTAAAATTTTTAAAGCCATACATGGGAAGGTGGTATTTAGCTTTTTTTTTTACCATGAAGATAACAGGGCTTTTAAAAACACACTTAGCCATGTAGGACTTTATAGACTTCCGCTGAAGCATCTTACCCTCCAACAGAAACAACAGTGTTACAGTTTCACCTTTTTCCATTTTATTAGCACAAAATCATGTAGAGAGTGAGGACAAAGAGAAACATACATGTGTACTTAGAACACGGAAAACTCACTGCACAAATGGGAATGATTTTCCTTCCTGTGATCACACCAATCCTCTCACCTTGAGTACTAGAACAGTGATAGAGCTAGCACGCAACAAAACACAATCTTACAAGCCCACAGCACTTCCTCAAAAATCCCTCAGCCTAGGTTCAGAACTGCAACTGCTATTAAAAGAACTGAAAAAGAGCACTTGAATTCCCACGTCTCCTGCTGACTGTGGTAACTTTTGGAGCAGATTCTTTATCTATTTAGTATCAGACAACATTTTCAAAACAAAGGAAACACATTTACATAGCATGTACATACACCCTAATGTTAATGCAAGTATATTCATTTTTACACCATTCAATGAAAATCTATTCTATAAGCACAGATGCAATCCCGTGGTTATTTTTGACCACTTAAATACATCAGTTGCAGAGATTGCTTATAGTTACAGATCTTCTTGCAGAAAGTTTTGTAGCGGCACTTGTATAGTTTGTTGGTCCAGTGGTTTCACAATACCTATACACAGAGAGGGACAGGTCAAGAGAGGCAAGATCTTTACAGGCCAGTAGCTGGGCTTACTGCATAGCAAGACTGATGTACAGTATGACACCTGCAGTAATAATACCAATAAATTAGAGTAAAACAATTCAGATATACTTCCCATAGTATGAAAGCCAGCATTCACAAAATCAGGAAATTCAGATTGCATGAAGATAAACAAGGTGGTGTTTGCCACAGTATAGAATCAACATACTTGCAGTGTGCAGTAGATTTGGAACACCGATACTTAATTACTGTGCAAAGATAACAACCTCAGACATTTTCCTAGGAATTGCTGTGTTTATCAGTAGGAGGGTAGAGAGAGATCCACCATCAAAAGTCAGAAACTTTGTCACTTCTTTCCTTGGAAATAGCTGAAAGTGGCTGCTTCATTCAAACACATGACAGACGTTTGAGCGTAGCTAGCCCCGCAGCTCTTTCGTGAACAGGATTAATCACACGGAGTTATGACATCCATGGCTTTTGCAAGAGAGCAAGTAGTTTATTTCTGGTTTTATAACTTCCCTCCCTTCAAAGGGGACATACCAAGAAGCACGGTCTGCAAACAAAGTATCACGATCTCCTAAAATGAAGCTCCAGGTCAGCTTTTCAAACACAGAATCACTAGAACAAAGCTCCAGCTCGCATCCACTTAACAAGTACATAATTCCCAACAATACTCTGAGCACAAACTACTTTATGGAATGATTTGTGAGACCAGCCTCACCAAACAAAATGCCTGAGTTTCACAACACTAAATAGTAACACCACCTCTTTTTTTTTTGTGATGAAAGGGTAAAAACTTAAGCAAAAGTGGATATTCTACAGATTAATTAAAAAAAAATTTAGCAAGTGACTGCTCAGTGTTTCACACAGAACTCCACTCATCACTTTGTAAGTTTTGACCCAGCAACCAGAGACGGACTGTTAAAACAGGACTCCAAACTGAAAAACCACTGCACTTGCAATAAAGCTCGTTTCAAACTGGCATTTCTAACTCCACTGGCCTCAAGGTATTTTTACAGTAGTTTCAGTTGTCCGACATGAGTTACAAGCTTCTGTTCCAGTTAGTGCCACTCTTCTCCTGTGAAACATACTTCAGGTTTTCAGACTACTATTCTCTCGTTCCACAAAACTTTGGAGTGAAGAGCTGACAAGTCTATCCAACGTCTAATTTTCCTCTAGACTGCATTCCTAGGTGTGCCATTGTGAGTCACTGCTTTCATATTTGAGGCGCTTGATTGATGGTTGCAGATTCTGTGGGAGGCAACACCTACTTCAAAGACTTCATGAATGGCTTTGCGGAAGCAATGAAAATTGTAGTCTATCAGACCTGTCAAGAAGGAGGAGGAGGGGAAAGGAAAACACTGTGCTCAGCTTGGCACATTCACGTAATCAACAGAGCTTCATAATCAATATAAAATGTTTCAGTTAACCAACAGCTATTTTGCTACTTTGAGTGCAAATTCAGATTCAAGAGACTTGAAACTTTGGAATCAAAGTTTTTACTGATACCAGTACTTATTTAGCCTGCCTCAGGGTTGGTTTTTGGCGGGGAGCGAATGCAAGGTGTATATTCATAATTAAACAGCAGGTGAGGAGACAACACAAGACTAACATGTGAAAACATGTTAGTACAGCAATACCATCACTTCAATGTTTACTTTTTTGTTGATACAGGTATTGTAACTGGAAAAGTAATATAGTAATACTGGACGTAGAGAAAAACTCTGAGATCAAATATAACAAGTTTTTTAATAACTGCACTGTTTTTTCTCCCTTTAAAATGTCACCATTTAAGTCAAATACTTTTAAATTAGGGCCTACACTGTCATTTCTACCCCATAACATATGAGAGACCATTCATACCATCAACTCCTACAGTTCCAAGCAACTATATTATTAGTTAGACCTGCAGTGCATCAAACACTTTGTTCCAAGTTCTTACCACATACTGTACTACCCCTACCACTATTGATTTCTTCAGTCATGCACTAAGAAAAATTACATCCGTGTGACATGATAGAGAATATGTCTACTCACAATACATCAGCTGTCAAGCAGAACGTAATAAGCATTACTCCATTCTACTGATTCCAATACAGCAGATAGAAGTGACACAGGCCACATTAGCTACACAAGTCATTTCAGCAGGATGAGGGCCATTAAAGCGATGAATCGCAAGAATAAAAATAAGACCTCTTCATACCTATCTCTAGGAAATGAGAAAATTCCACCCAGAAGAAAAATCACACAAATTTAGTTACCCAAAAAATCAAGGTGACTTGTAAAGTCACGTTACTGTTTTATAGTTGATAAAACACATGAGATGAAACCCATTCAGTGGGGAAGAGGGGGGAGCGGGGGGAGAGGAGGAACTCCTTACCTTTGCGCTCAAAACTCTCTTCTCTAAGAATGCAAACTAATGCCAAAAACTTTGTTACTTCCTTTAAATACAGGACTGTTGTGTTATTGAGCTTGATAATTGCCATTGACTCTTTATCATAAGCACTTCCAGTGCCATCTTCCTTTAACCTAAGAAACAACAAGGTAACCCAAGATATAATCTAGCAGGCACGAATATGTAACTTAAAGACAAATATCTGTTAAATACAGTTCAAAGAATATTGCTCATTCTTCGAATGGTAACCAAGGGAAGGACCTGCAATGCAAGTTGTAATACTATCAAAAGTAAGAGCATGATTACACCTTAAGTTTCTCAGGAAAGCTAGATGTAAACAGAGTAGAGGCATGCATTCTTTTGATATCAAAACCAAGAGGTGTGGCTTAATATGGAGGTAGCATAGCACATTACATTTAGCATAACCTTCAAACTGAAGAGTCACTGCTACTTACTGTCTCACTGAGTTTACAAAGCCACAGTAAGGTATCAAATGATTGGTTTGAAGATTCTGACGCAGGACTTTGGAAATGTCAATGGAGCGACACCTCAGTGAAATTACTTTTGGTAAATTAACGCCATGGCTTCCTTAGTGAGGCCGGGCTAAGGGGAACACAACAGTTTTTGGTCTTAATCTAAACCAGCCTGCATTTACAAGAAAAGGCTAGGATGCTGGTTTCTATCTGCAAGTTATTAGTCTTAATTAAATTACTGTAGAAGCAAAAGACGTAACACCAGCTACTTCAAAGCACTTGCTCCTGAAAAAGACCCCAACCAAACAAAATAAACAGTTAAACAACCCTGGGTTGACCCATCATGAGACAGACCATTAAACATTGTGGTATTTCTTGGCAGCACTGTATTTCATAAGCTACAACCTGTTAGTGCTTCTCAGAGTCGCTTCAAAAATCTGTATAATTCAGCAGTAAACTGTGAGAAACAAGCACTTTGTACATCCTTCAGAGCAAGTCAGCGAGAGCCGAACCGACCCTGCAAAAGCTTTTCTGTTCAAATAGCAACAAATCTGAAAGCAATGTGAATGCAAGTTATGCTTACACGAGCTATGGCACAGTGTTGACTCCAGTTATTCGCAGGTATTAACATACTTGCGCCCACCATGCCAAACGAGACACAGCAGTATTCATAATTTACATGAAACACTTAATTTTTACAATTATTAGATGGCTATCTAAGGCCATTAAGTAGAGGGAAACAAACTGAATACAAATGCTCTCGATCCAGCTGCCAAATCATTTGACCTTATTCCAGTTACTTACAGAACCAATATATTCTACAGAACAATTTATAGTATCTTGCTGGATGACAAAGGCAGCACGATTTGCACAGTTTGCAACCTACAGTACAGCTTTTAAGGAATTTTTTCCCCCCCAAGAGTATTCATCACTTACCCATATATACAGGAAACATCTATCACTACATCAATCATGTCACAGCACAACTCATATGACTGCATGTCCACAGGGGAACTGTCCGTTGCGATGTAGATTTTGCTGACTACATCGAAGAGAAAAGCTTTTTCAATGCCTGAATTCTTCAGAAAGAGAAAGAATTCAGATGAATTTTTAAAGCAAATGCATTTTTAAAATATCACCTAAAATTCATACACTTTCACACTCTTAATAGCAGGAAATGGTTTAAACAACCAATTTAGAGGCTTAGGACAGAATCAAGATTTAGAGGATATAGTTTATAAGTACGATACCCTTGTTGCCATAGTACATTCCAACATAACCTTCTAGTTGACAAAAATAAAGCTGGGGACTCAGAATTCTTTTTAGCTTATTATTTACCAGATCATAATTACATTTTACTCTGTAGACAAGTTACTTCATAGTAGTATGCGTACACCTAAATTTTATGCTTCTGGTATCTTGGCAGTTCAGTTTCTGTGTGAGGCAGCTGCCATGTAGTTTAACATGCAGAGCAAGTAAAGTCAGCTTCCGAACTTATGACTCCATGAAGAGTATCACACAATGGCAGTTACGGGTACAGAAAAGCACCAAGTCAATTGTTCCATTCCATTTGTAACTGAGCACTTTGGCAAAGTGCACATGCTTATACTAAGTTCAGAAGCCTTCTGCTGTTAGGCAAGTTACCACGCTACACTGGACTAAGCGCCTTAAATCAGTGTGTCGGGCTGGCAGAACACTCCTGTGTCAACCATTATAACCAACCACACTATGCTTTGTCAGTATGTAGAGAAATCCACACAAAGCACGCACCAGTACAATTTAGCTGGGTTAAAGAGCTTCTAATGCAGACAGCCAGGCTATCAGAGGACAGCAACCAGAGCACCACTCAAATCTCCCAAGGGCAGGTCTAGTCAGTGTTCCTTTGCAGAAGGACCTCTTTTACTACTCCACGTATCTCCCTCAAAGTTCTGTTAGATTAACACTTACTGATATAAAGATATTTAGCAGATTTTCCAGCGTCGGCAGCTGTGGAATGAGCTTCTGTACCACTTTACTGAAGGCTTCAAATATTGAATGGTCATAGATACTGGTCAAATAAAAGCTGAGACAGAGGGAAAAGGAAGAAAAAAAAGAACAGAGATTCAAGAGTATTTCAGAATTGCAATAGAAACATTAAAGCTTTGTTTTCTAACATTCAGGCCTGATGATTTAGCTAGGACACTGCCACTGCCCCAAGAATCTACCAAGTACACATGAAATTGACTTCCCCTGTCCTCAGGAGATGGGATAACAGAGAGAAAAATTGAACATGCTTTCACTTCACACTCAACCTACAGAATGCTTATCACAAAGGCATTAAATGCTCAACCAGATTTCTTCCAAGGCTTAAAAGCTCCACAGGAGCCAAAATAGCAGTAAAAACAAAGAAAAGATGGCTCATTTTAAAGATGTTGGTAGCAGACACATTAAAAGTGAGCCAAATAGCAAAGTACACAACTAAGCTTTAAAATGAATCATGCCGAAAAGTCAGTGCTAGCCAGGACTAGAAGGCAGGCAGCTTCCCCTGTCCCCTCCAGGCCACAAATACAAACTTAGACTGTTATGCTGAATGAAAAGTATGCAAAAGGACCTTGAATTATCAACAAGGTTATGAATAAATCTCTTGATTGGAATCTGAAACAGTAGCCTGTCCTATTTCAGTCAGTGCGGTGTATTTTGTAACAAGAGTCTGTGCAATATTCAGAAGCTAACAAGGCCTTGCTCCAGTCCATCCGCCATTACACCTAAAAGCCATTAGACTCCATGCGTATCAGCAACAGTAGAATCACATATGCCAGAATCTTCAACTCACCTAAGGTGAAGTTTTTCAAGCCCAGCATCCGTAAGATCATCATTAGCCCTCTGATGAATATCTCTCTGAGTTTCTATTTTATGGTCATCCGATAAACCATCAACTTTATGAATAAAAACTTCAAAGTTCATTTCTGGGTTGACCTTGTAGGCTTTTGAAACGGTAATGTGGAGTCTTGTTAAAGCTTCCATGTAGTCATCCTGTAAATCAGTTTTGGCAGGAATGAATGACAAGGCTTTATCTCCAATAACTATTCCCTCCTGCACAAGGACAAAATATTTCAGTGCAAGAACTTCACCTCTGTAACTAAACACAAGTATGGGCGAAGAGAATACCCTGGAGTGTCAGAAATCCAAGCAGTTTAGATTCTGTTATATACATTAAGTCGCATTAGCTATACAAGGCTCAGCTACACAAAACTAGGCTTTGCAGCAAAGGGCAGGTTATGCTTTAACTCCAGAAAAATGCAGCAGCAATCTCCAAGATGTCCCAATAATCAGGCCATCTCTCACAACGCAATGCCTAAGTTCAGTAGAAGCTACCAGCTACTCAACAGTACCAGTACTTGAAA
Source organism: Bucco capensis (assembly GCA_013396975.1). Lineage (NCBI taxonomy): Eukaryota > Metazoa > Chordata > Aves > Piciformes > Bucconidae > Bucco > Bucco capensis. The sequence continues at coordinate 28,093 of VWZO01022655.1, read as the reverse complement.
CTGAGGTCAGAAGAGTGCTGTTGTTAAATTAACTCCATAGCATCCAAGAACACAGAGAAGGTACAATTCTAGCACAGCCAGTTCTCACTATTACTGCAGAAAAATTAAGTTCAGAGTACTTGCCCCTTTTTCACTCTCTCTACCAGAAGCGTTATGTTCTAGTCACTTCACAAAACTAAGTGGCACACACCAAAAGTCAGACTGCTAACAGGTCCTTTTGTACAAAACAGATGTTTTACAAGCTTATCTAAAACTATAAATTATTTGCTTCTCGATCACAGAGCAAAAAGAAAACTTCCTTGTGATTCTTAGTGAATTGCATTTACCTGGGCATCAATAACATATATTAGAGCACCTGTCCCTCTGAAGATCATCTCATAATCAAATGTAGGATCAAAAAAGTCCATCTGTCCAGGAAAATCCCATATTTGGAAATTCACAAAGGAACTGTTCGAAATGTCATCTTTGTAGATCTTGTTGGTACTTTCCAAGAACAGAGTCTCATTGGGAGACATTTTGTGAAACACCACCTGTTAAAAGAACACAAATAATAGTCCCAACTTTACCAGAAGAGATTGGTAACATTTCTGTGACTTGAATCTTACAAACAGGTTTATCTGTTCTAAAGTGTACAATTTCCTTTCAATGAACAGACAGCTTCCTGCATCAGCTAAGGAAACAACCTACCTTTGATCAGAACCAAGTAACCCAACAGTTAAACATTTTCACAAGTCTAAATAACGTTACTGACTAAAGAGACAGACATCCCAGTTACTCTTTCTTCCTTGCAAGTCTAACACAGTATTTTCAAATACTGCTATATTAGCTAATTCTGCTATAAAGCCACCACGTTAATTAAGCAACCATAAGATTTTAAGAGCTGTTCCTTCCCAGTTGGAGACTTTGCTTTTAGTCTGGCGTCTAGTGTTATAATCTGACTGTTCTTAACAATAAAAAAGTACAAAAATAACATCTTAACATTTTAGCCCTTTCCTGAACAAATAGTACTAGCATGTAACCCCACAGCAAAGCAGCCTGTAGCAAAAGTAGTCAACTTCAACAGAAAACACTAAGGCAACTCAACCCTATATTACAGAAGTTCCTGCAGATGTAATGTAGTCAAATGCAAAAAAGAAAGATGTTTCTTATATAGCACCTAGTCTTTTTTTTTTTAAATGTTTCACACAGTTACAGAAGTCACCCATTGAAGAGACCTACTGCAAAAATCTCAAAAAAAACCCTGCAAAACAACTCCACAAGCAGCATAATTAATGGATTAGTTTAGTGAGGTTCAAAGTAGTACATCAGCCTAGAATTTTAAGACTAAGGGAAAAAATTCAGTTCCTCAAGGCAAATATTTGAGGCAGCCAGGATCAAAACACAGTTTTAAGTAACAGGACATCGGTATGGAAAAGTAAGAACAGTTCTAGATGTGTAGCTACTGTAGTTGAAGGACTAGAAATTCCTCGGGATTTACAATACAGTTTTAAAGCATTCTGAAACCAACTTTCCTTCTTCGAAACTCAGTCTTCCACAGGAAGTAGGGCAGAATTAGTGAATCCAGTTTAAAGCAGGAGTCTCTGAAAAGCAATGTCATCATCCCCCGCTCCCCCCTTCCCAAACCAGTGTGTTTCATCAGATTGATATTCCCCATCTGTTTTTTACACTAATAGGGGAACAGGAACACATTTTTGATGAAATTCCTTTTCTATTGCCTAGAATCTACCTCCACTCTTACTCGCTCTACATAGCTTTGATAAAGCAAATAAAAAGGCTGCGGAAGCATCTGATCGAAACCACACAGCTAACACTGATGCCAAGCAACTCCAACTAGGCATACGCAGGCAGAACAGACAAAACTAGTAAAATTCTAAGAATCTGCTGTTTCCTTGCTATAGCTTTTATCATTTCAAAGTCTTCCTTTTACACCTTCAACATCCAATAGTCTCATCAATTTCCTTTAACTGTACTTTATGAAATATCCGCTGTCAGCTTGAGCACTCTTAGCAGTACGCTCTGAGTTTATTTTTCTTTTTTTTATCCTCTGAATTTTCTATTCGTATCTGACCTGCCACAATCTGAGTTTTATAAGTTTTTTTATTTCCTAACACATCAGCCTTTTCAATAACTTCTTTACAGCAGCACTTGCTTTCATTTCTGAACTGCAGTAGTCAAGCTGTACTCCTGATGCACTCTTTCAGAACTGCCTCCATGTTTCTGGACTGTGCTTTTCTTTGGTTTTGGTTTGTGGGTTTTGCTTGTTTGGGGGACGGGGGGGGGGGGGTGTGTGTTTTTTTTTGGTTTGGGTTTTTTTTCAAAACATAATTTCTGTCTCAGTTTCCAAGTAGTTACCCTTCTTTGGATCCACACACTGAATTTGTCTGACTGCCTCAAACACTGAACGGACTCCCCAGGAAAGCACGTGTTTGGGTTTTTTTAATTTCACTTCTAGCTGATATGGTGGCCTGATCCACACAAATAAAAATATCCCAGACCACCAAGCAACAATCCTATATATCAAGTCACAAGCACAACTTCTACAAGATCATATGATCAAATTCAACCTGTCATTGCAAGACATCTTATCAGGTACACTGTAGCAACATCTATAAAAACAAAAAAAATCTAAGGCGGGAATTCCAAGTTGCTGAGAAAGTAACAAATCTAAGATAGCTTTCTTTCTCCCCCCCACCTTTGTCTGTAAATATGAGTAACTACTTAATACCTGAGAAACATCCTACATCCTTTTGCTCAGAATGGAAACAACTGAAACCAGAAATTTAATGAATCTTTACAATGCAAGTAATCTGAAGGAAGAACCTTTCCCTGGGAGTTGTCCAAAGCCACCACAAGGCATGCCTCAATGAAGTCTGTACAGGCAAAGCTAGCAATCTGCCCTTCATAAACAGTCAGTCTCCCCAGTGCAGCACAGGATCATTCTGCACATAAAAATAGGCACCTTTACCTATAAGTCCAAATGCAGAATGGGTTTTCAAATTCTTTTTTTTTCCAGTCATAGTATAAAGCCCTTTTTTTCCATGAGGTAATATTAGACTATTTTTATTGCCCTGATGTCCAGAAAGGAATTTGCAGGGGCAGATGGAAGGAGGTCCCTGAAAAGAAAGAGAAAAGGTACAGTATAGCAAGATAGTGCTGAGAATCTACTAGTTGGAAGCTAACAGCTTCTTCACAGGTAACAACGAAAAGCAGTTTGCAAAAGATTCCCTAACAGCAGAAAGACATACAATCACTTTGTCACTTTCAGCTTTCTAGAATCTTTGCTTTAATTTTTCAAATTTCTTAAGCTGCTGTAATGACCTTGATGGCCTCAGAAGTAGCAGCTGTCTTTTTTTTCCAGAGAGATTTGGTGGGGGGGGAGGTGTTGGATGACAAAGGAAGAGGATAAGTACAAGGAGTAGAAGACAAGACAAAAGGTTTTTAAGAAATTCACTAGTTATTAGGAGCACTACGTGATATCTTGCTGTTTTTCTAAGCATTAGAGCTTGCTGCAGAAGCACAACAGGCAGCTGTTTCTGACTCCCTACTTGTCCAGTTCAATTCATTTAACACCTTTAAAGAAAAATGGGTGTAAGTGAAAGGTTTACAGCAGCTCCAAACAAACTGCTGCTTTAGGTTTTACCAAACACAAAAATTCCTCCCCCAGTAATATATTCATGGTAATCTTATGAAGGCAGAGCAGCAAGTCTAGTGACCATGACCAAAAAAACCTGAAACAAGCCACAAGTCCTCCCTCCTCCCACCCAAAACCCCCAATATCAGTTATTCTGGCTGAGCTCTTTCCAGGTTCCTACTATATAAAGACAATAGTCAGTCCAGCAATGCAAATCATCAGTCTGCACAAAAATTTGTTTTATAAATGGAAGCAATCAACACATTCCCAAAATCATCTAACCTCAGTTTGCTACTGAACATTCACAAGCTGTACCACTATGGAAAATCCAATTGTCCAGTGGAAAAAAAGAGTTCCTCTACATCACCGTCATATTCTTCTTTTTTAGGAGGCCTCCTGGTAATATTACTTTCAGTAGAGGACTGGAATGGTTTAAGAATTCAGGTTTTTCACACAGGTTTCTAGATTCCCACGAAGACAATACTTTTCCTGATACAGTGTTTACTGTGCACACCCCTACTCAGTGGCGAGGCAATCAAAAACTAGTGCCCAGACAGAAGGCTCAGGTCTGCTTATGACCACTTTTGGACTACAGATTTAAATGCAGGGATGCTGCTGAAGAGAAACTTGTTGACGCTCTAGGAGTGCCTCAAATTATCGCCACAGTTAGTTTGCTCAGGCAGCAGCACAGAACAGTAACAGAACTACAGCATCCACCTCCCAAGCCAGACTGGCATAAGATAAACTCCATGTTCTCTTACTGCATACTCAACATCACACTGTTCCTTTCCTGTACAACTACTTGAATGGGTTCTCAGAGAAATGATGCTGTAACCTTGCTCATAAAAAAAAGTCCAACAGCTACATCTATAAAGTAACTTGTCAAGTCTTAAAACCTAGCTGCAATTTGAAGTTAATGTTTCCCTCTAGCTTTTAAGGTTCACTTTTTTCAGCTGTGGAGAAGACAGTAAGATCTCTAACGAGAGTCTACAGTGACTACCATTCACATGACTAAAGACTTAGCAAAAGACAGTGCAATCACTGCATTTGCACGCAGGGTGGGATCATTGCGCCTAAATAACAGGGAATAACTGGGAAAGACTGAAAAGCAAAATGGCAGCCCAGCCTGTCACCATATTTCAAAATAGCATGCTGGAAATAAAATTTCTCTAACAGATACGGTACCTTTTCCAAACCTTGTCTAAAGAAAGACAAGCCTATAGCAAAAGATAAAGAGTCTTCAGACTACTCCAGTAGAGACCGTAGATTACCAGTCGGCATAAAATGGTTAAAAGAAACAGACTCACAGCTCCTATATTGCAGTGTTCAAAGGAGGCTTCTCTGCATAAAACCTTTATAGAAATCTCTGAAGGAGTCCACATCTGCACTAGAAGAAAGTTTGAGGCCCCCAAGTCTACAGCTTGAGAACCACTGTATTTCACTCGCAACGCCTTCCTCTAAAAATACCACCTAGTAACTTTGTAACAGGGACTGCAAACACAAAATTTGCACTGAATAACAAGGATCATCAACAGCGCTAGACTCCTCTTGAGCTACGTGACAAATGAATCACTTGTCTTTTTTTTTTTTATTAAGCAACATTTGCAACTTCACAAAGCTACCAACAAACCTAAGACACCAAAAACTCTTTTATTTCCTCCTCGACGAGCAACTTTCGTTTGCTCACCCTAGCGTACTAAAGGAAACCAGAGGCTGCCTTTCTGCTCATAGAAAAACAGAAGTCTCTTTCAAAGGATCAAAAGTCAGACAGCTCAAGTCTTCCGACCGGAGGCACTAGCTAAACACACCTGTACGGCTAACGGGGCTTTCGCATCCGTAAGAAAACACCTAACGATAAATTTCACACTATTATTTCCACTTTTTATTTTTGAAGTGTCAAAGCGAAGAACTACAAAGGCTACAACCTACGCTACGCGACCTGCCTCGCTAGGGCAGATGATCGGAGTCCGTTATGAGAAACGGGCGTCTTTAAGCAGGACCCTCCCATTGCTCCCACCTCGCCACACGCGCCCACGTCAAACAGCAGAAATTGCCTGAACAGCAACAGAGAAAGAAGGCGCTCGGCGCCGGAGAGAGCGCTCCAGGCGAGCCCGGGAAGCCGTCGGCTGCCTCTCACCTTCTGGATAGAGGACTTCNCGAAGTCCTTGGGGAACGAGTCTGCAGCCCCGAAGCTACCCCCCACCAACGCCGGCTCCTCGGCCGTGCCCGCCGCGCTCGCCCCGCCGAACTGCAGCGCCATGTCCACCAATGCCTTCCGCCCGCCAGCGCCCGTCTCAGGGCCTCCTTCTGCTCGTTCAACGCAACCCGACACCGCGCAGCCTTTCCCGGATTGGCTGTCACCAAGCTCCCCGGCGCCGATTGGCTCAGGAAGACAGCGAGGTAGGATGGCTCCGGTCAGACGACCCGAGTCACCTGACGGCCCTGCCGCACGTGAGCGCTAGGAGCGGGGCGAGCAGCGGCCCAGGCGCGAGAGTTGGGCGGTACCGGGCGCCGCCGGACTGGCGAGACTCGCCCCTTGGCCTGGCCTCTGCTGCGGGGGCACGGGGAACCGGCGTTACGGGCACGCTCCAGCCAGAGCACAAAACGAAGGCAGTCCGAGGCACAGGGAACCTTTGCTAAAAGGGCAATTCCCCTCCCTATGCAAACGACATCTATAAACAAAGATCTTCATGTTCATTAAATAGTCATTAATTTTCTACTGGCATCACTTGTACAAGCAGGCAGCAGCTCAAGTGAAGTTTTTACAGCTATTCGCTATTTCATTACAATCCTAATTTAAGGCTCATAAGGCCAAAAATGTTTGCAGAAAGAAGTGAAGACAGTTTAAAAAAAAGCGTACTACTGCCCTCACACCCAACATTGTGATCCAAGAGTCCTTCATGCCCCCCATGACAGCCTCGACTAATTGCCTTACCTGCCTGCTACTGCTTTAGCAAGACGTGTCCCAAACCGTGTTTACTTCTGTCTTCCTCTAGTCATATTCCTTGCAGGACACATTCAGCTGTATGGTGCGTTTTCTACAGCATTATCCTCTCCCTATTCCCACATGCTCCAACTTAACATTAGCTATCTTCTAACATACTTAGTGGCTTTCTTCTTTGTTAAAGAAGGTGAGGCTTTTGTTTTAGTTTGAGGTTTTCCTTCCTCTTTTTGTTTGCAGTGGGGTTCTGGTTGTTTCACAGATCTGTTTTCCCCTCAGGTCCATCAGTGTCAAGCCATCACCACTAGTTAGAAGAAAAGAGATCAGCAGCTTAACAGGCCCATTGACCACAATGCAAAATTTACACAAAGTTAGTAGGCACAGTTATCTACAAGTTAATCATAACTATCACCTTTTCTTAAACACAGAAAGAAAGTTGGCCACTATGTTTAAACTCATCAGTTGCTGCTGCAGCTGCACATTCATGATAGTGCATTTTTTCTTTCTTTCAGATGAGGTAACAGTAGACACGCAGAGTTCACACAGACACAAGAGAAGGGACTGCGGTTCTCAGGAAGCCCTTTATTAAGTCAAGGCATTAAAGTAGAAACTACTGCTATTCACCAAGCTTCTCATCTTGAGGTGATTCGTACTGAGCCAGCTGTGGATTTAAAGAGAGGAATTTAGTTAGCTACAACATTTCAGAGACACTATCTACATTCAGAAATGTAGGAAAACATTTGGAAGTGTTCCATTTAATTGTTGCATTTTAATCTATCACTGATACTTATGCAAGTCCATTTTCAACCCAGGTAACAAAAGTACCCCTCCCCTCAAAACATCAGTTTGTCATGCTGTATAATCACAGAGCTCTAACGGGGGGCTTTTAAAATACACTTTCAAGTGTGTAGGTCTTCATCAATTTTCGCCTGTCTCTTGTTCTAGGTCTCATTAAGTACTTATCTCAAATAGTAGCTGATAAGGATCAGTGCCTTACAAGCTTTGATTTCAATGAAATGTGATTTAAATGAAATGCTCATTGTTGTAGCAACAGTAGCCAAACTAACATTTCCTGTAATCATTCCACCTTTCATTATGCATTCTCTAGAGTATGATCTGAGCAACTACACACTGAAGTATCACAGAATCAGAGAATATTCATGGTTGGAGAGGACCTCTCAGATCACCAAAGTCCAACCAAAAAAACCAAACAACCCCAAACAAAAAACCTGCCCTCCATGCCTGCCACTAGAGCATGTCCTGGAGCACCACTTCTACACCTCCAGGGATGGTGACTCAACCACCTCCCTGGGAAGGCTGTTCCAGTGCCTCACCACTCTTTCTGTAAAGCATTTCTTCCTAATATCCAATCTCCCCCCCCCCCCGCCGTTGCAACTTCAGACCATTCCCTCTGGTTCTATCATTACTTCGAGAAGAGGCCAACCTCCACTTCTCTACAACCTCCTTTCAGGTAGTTGTAGAGGGCAATGAGGTCCCCATCAGCCTCCTCTTCTCCTGACTAAACATGCCCAGCTTCCTCAGCCTCTCCTCGTATGGCTTGTCCTCAACCCCTCACAAGCTTGGTAGCTCTCCTCTGGACACACTCCAGCATCTCAATGTTCTTCCTATCATGAGGGGCCCAGAAGTGAACACAGTACTCTAGATGAGGCCTCACAAGTGCCGAGTACAAGGGCACGATAACCTCCCTTCTCCTGCTGACGATGCTATTCCTGATCCAAGCCAGGATCCTGCTGGCCTTCTCAGCCACCTGGGCACACTGCTGGCTCCTATTAAGCCACCTGTCCACCAGCACCCCTAGGTCCTTTTCTGCTGGGCAGCTTTCCAGCCACTCATCCCCAAGCCTGTAGTGTTGCCTGGGGTTGTTGTGACCCAAGTGCAGGACACAGCACTTGGCCTTATTGAATCTCATACAATTGGCCTTGGCCCATCAATCCAACCTGTCCAAGTCCCTCTGCAGAGCCTCCCTGCCCTCAGGCAGATCAACACTCCCACACAATTTGGTGTCATCTGCAAACTTACTGAGGGTGCTCTCAATGACCACATCCAGGTCATCAATAAAGATGCCAAACAAGTATGAGCTTTACTTGTAAAGTTATTTCCAAAGTAACACATGAAGATGTTTACTTGACCTCAGTTACATTAAAGATAAGCTTAAGCTTCAAAAACAGTTCAAGCATTAGGATTGAGTCTCTGAAATATGCCAGCCCAGCTTCCTCAATTAAGAATCTCTCCTGCAAATTGCAGAGTAGGTTAAAAATAAACAAAGTTCATTAAAAAAATGAAAATAGCCCCGTGTTCCTTGCAGCAATTACAGCAGTCACTACACCACTAACTAGAACTACTAAGATAACATGTTCTCATTCCTGTGGATTTTGACACAAAAGATAAGCAGTAAACAATCCAGAGTCAGTTTTCTTTCTCACAAACGGTCTAACTATTAACTTCCTGCCCCTAGCCCCACCAAAATACCTGACATTCTGACCAAAATGTGTAAGGAAAAGAACAGATCCTCACAGAGGAATACAACAGAAGACCACCACCTATCTGGACAAGTTAGAAAGGCATGTACTTTATGCCACAGACAGCTAGGAAGAAAAAAAAAGCTGATCAGTAGTGTTCTCCCTGCATTCTGTCTGTGTGTACTTCTGTGGTACATCAGAATGATGGACAGAAGACAGTAGGAGAAAGAAAGGGAAAAAACAAAGACATTAATACTGGAAAACACATAAAATGAGCATTATCCTTCGAGGACCAAACAAGGTGAAAGCACAAATAAACCCATGGTTATGGGAAGGTTTACTTCCCTGGAACAAGTTTTCACTTCTTTAGAAGACTTCTTTAAACAAAGACCCAGCTTACTCTGCTTTCATGAGTCTACTTACTATCAGTTCCACTTTTAAGTCAGCTATGCCAAGTGACCTGCTGATCTACTGCTACTTCCCCTAAAAGTCTGCTCTGCCTTTTTTCCTAGTAAGAAATAACAAATATAGCTGTAAGGACTCACAATGGGTAGCTGAGAAGGGGGAGAATTACTAGGACAGTAAGAGGGCACTCCAGACAAAAATTACAAAGTGCCTGTGCCCAAGAATCCCTCTCCCAGAAGTATGGCGGGTTGGTGGTCTCCCAGAAGAAAACCCCCTGATATTTTCACATGTAACGGCAGCCATCCTCTTTAAACAAATGCTACTAGCTTAAGGGTGTCAAAGGTTTCCTCCTTCAGCGTTGTAACATAAACCTTACAGCCAGTGCCCTCTCCCAAGGGGAAGTTTTTCTTATGCCAGCTGTTTCAGACAGCCTGTAGACCTTAGAGCTAGCACTTCAGATCCACTTCTGTTGCAGATAGGAATACCAGGGTCGTTTAAACTAATAAGGGCAAGAGTGCCCCCACTGGTAACATCCTGCCAGTCTGTGCCAGGTCACACAAGCAAGTATATAATAATACTCCTTCAGTTTGCCCTTTAAAAGCCTGTAGAGCAGATATATTACCTTTTTTCTTTTTCAAAACTCTTGTGGAAGCATGAGCTACACAGTATCAGACAAAGACATCCAGACTGGACTGAATGAAGACACAGGATTAGCCTCAGTAACATTTACTTTCGCTAAATAAATATAATTCATAGTTTAGCAATACCATCCTATCTTATAGAATATAAAAAGCATCCCCCCTCCCCTCCCCCCCAAAAAAAACCCCCAAACGGAAACTCTTTACTACAATGAATTCTATCAGCATTCCTCAGACATCAGGCTAAATAGCGCGACAACACTGATCAGTTCTGTATTTTGAATATCAAAGTATTCTTCTTGTTGTGCAATAGGGAGCTACTGACGAATATCAGGCAGACTTTTACCTTGATTTTCAGTTTTTTATTTTCTTCTAGCACAGTTTCATATTTTTCTTTCATCTCTGCTACTTCCAAGCGGAGTGCCTCTATTTCTGGATTCTCAGGGGCTGAAGCTCCCAGATGATGCTTCAGAAAGCTGATATTTAGATGTTAAGTCTTTCTTCAGTTAGAGAACATAACCGCATTGTAGTCTTAACACTTGTGATGAAGGTAGTGCCGTAATACACATGACTGAAATTCCATTAAACCACTTAATGCGCTACGGTGCTTTTCATCCTACAGGATGAAGTTACAAAAATATGAAAGCTTTTCCAGCTCATTTGTATATTCCTTAAAAACCCAACACCACCACACAAACAAAACCAAACAAAAAACAACCCAGACATCAGTACACACAGGACACATTCTCATGTTTTACTACACCCTCTTCTTTTCTCTTAAATATGGAAGTTTTGAAGAGTTAAAAGGAATAACCAAAAAGTAGAAGCAACAGTCAAAACGAAGGTTGCTTAAAAACAGCAAGAAACAAATGATGTTAATTTTTTCCCCACTCTTGGATTAAAAAAAAATGTTAAAAAAAGTGTGAAGAAGCCAACTTCAGAAGCCACAGATGCTCTAAGTTTTCAAATCTAATGCAGCAGATCTACAATACTCTGTAATGGACTATAAGTTCATAGGTGCTGACATATCGATATACCCAGTTCTCTTGCATTCTGTCAGATTTTTTGTTAGCTTGTAAGAATGCAATTATTAGCTAAAGCGCATCCGTAAAAGATGGATACATCCAAAACTTAAGTTCTCTAAATGAGCTTCTCCAGTTCATCTTTGGGTCAGAAGCAGCACTGCTGTTTCGTGTGAAGTCTCTACAAGCAACTCACAGAAGCAAAAAAGGATACTCCAGTGCACTATTTGGTTTCTCTGGCTCTTCATACAAGGCTACCAACACTGTAAATAGAAAATAGTCAACAAATTCAGGAAGTTCATGCAACTCTAAGGTTTTAAAACACGTACCAACAGCCAGAAGGCATGCATATTGCATACCACATTCATAGCCCATTTTTCTGTTTCCTATATACTTGGATGTAAAGAATAGGTCTGCTGTACAGGGAGGGAACAGATCATCCCACCCAGTAACATGTACACATCAGTTTTGTTGATTCCCTAACTACAGGCTTTGGCAATTCTAGCATGGAACACGAATCAACCTGGACAATTACTATCTATTCCACACACAATCCCAGCATTGGTTTTCATTAGCAAAATTGAAATTCTATTTTGAGACTCTCCCTTCATAAACCATTCCACTCACTTAAGCTACATCTTTGAATTGCAGGACAAGATCAACATATCTGCAACTTTCAGCATAAGGGCAAACCTCCATGAAACACCCATAGTTACAAAATTAAATGACTATGTCAGAGGAGGTAACACCGATAATCTTTAGGGATGGGGGTTCTAGCAGCCACCAGCGTGCCAGAGACGTCAGGCGCAAGCAGCACTACCTTGACAGCTTAAATAAAACTAGCCATACAGAGACCAACTTCATATCTGGAGAACTCAGTCGAATACTCAGAGTTCCCAAACATAATCAGTCCTCGCTCCCTGTAGGGAAGCACACGTGGCTATAAAAGATGTCTGCTTTCATAAACACTTAGATGTCCTTCTCCCAGTTTCAGATGTCCAAACTGCACAGTCAAATTGGATTTAAGCTAAGTTAAAAAATACAATTAGGACACCACGCTCCTTGGAAGACTTGTTTTGCCATCCCATAGGATGCTTAGTTTTGTGATAGAAAGAAATCAAATGGTATCAACAAGCCAGGCTGAGAATCTTAGCGTAACATCTACTCGCTTGACATCCTACATCTGTTGCTCTCTCTAAGCAGCATACTTTTCAAGCTGGAATAGTAAAGATTTTCTCCATGTACTACTGGAAGTCTTCAAAAAGACTTCAGAAGAACTTAAAAGGATGCTAAGCCAACAGAAAGCCAAAGTACGCATCAAGTTTAGCATCATCAGTTTACCCATTCTGATGTCAACAGCTACTCTCATAAAACTTTAGTGTTCATTAGTTTTAGGAGAAGCAGTAAGCTCTACTCAAGACACGGTCTTTTCAAATAAAGTGTTTTTAAGAGCATATTTGCTGTTACTTTGTGTAAAGCATTGATTTCCTCCGGAGAGCTCTGACAGAGTTAACAGTACCCGAGAAATTCAGCTGTTTCCAAAAGCATTTTGACAGGCTAAGAGAGGTCTCTAACACACCCTGTAAGGAGAAAGGCACCGCTTTTGTGTTCTTTACATGTCTCTACCATTCCTGTTTTATATGCTTGTCTAAAAACAGACTCACAAGCAACGAGCGATCACAATGCCAGAAAGTAGTGAGCACACTCCAGCTCGAGGCACGCTCCCGGGAGAGAGAACTTCCTCTACGCTTCCCCAGCGCCCACCGCCTGACCGCCCGCCTCTGGCCCCACTTTCACCGCCGCACCAGGCTTCCGGGCGAATTCTGCTACCGGCCGCCATGCAGAATAGAGAAAAAGAGGAATTGGCTCACCGAGGCGGGGAGCCGGCACAAAGCAGTGGCCAGTGCAGTGCGAGGAGCAGCCGCAGCACAGCCATACCAGGCGGGAGAAGGACACCCCGATGGGAACGCCCCCGCCCGGAGCAGCGCCTGAGAAGCAGCCCTCGGCCCCCTCCGGCGGCTCGACGCGGGCCAAAGACTTACCCTTGGTGAGCGTATCCAGCACTCCCGACTTCTCCAGGTAACGGCGGAACTGCTCCCGCTTGGAGTCCGCGGCCTGAGGGAGGACGCCCACAGGGTCAGAACGGCGACGCAACCCCTCCCCCCAGCTACAGAGGCGGCGCGCGTTGGACCAGGCCGGCCTCCCTCTCCACCGCAGAGGCGGCACGAAGGACCAAGCCAGAGCCAGTCCGCAGCCCAGCCTAGCCCAGCCTAGCCCAGCCTAGCCTGCCCTGCCGCGCCGACCCCACACCACCGGCTCCCTCCTACCTTGTAATGCGCCATCTAACCCCCACCACGCCTGCGCCCAGTCCCGCGCCTGCGCCTGGCGCTTTTAACGGCGCGAGGGCTTCCAGTGTTACCACGGCGACGGCCACGGCCTGGCCTGCGCGGCTGGAGCTGCCGCCCCGTTCCTGACCCCGTTCTCTAGCAGCCTCCTCGTGGCCCCTCCCGCGACTCCCAGATGTCCCTTCCTATCCCACTACCCCATCCTGGGGTTCTGTGTATTACCTGTGGCTTGAGTCGTAAGTGCAACTGACTGAAATATCTATAGGAGGAGAAAGCAGCAGTTGCAGAGTCGCCCGCCCAAGAGGCTCCAAAGAGTTACGTGCAGGGAAACCCTCACATGCAAAAGAAAGGCTTTTACCTTAGACTGTTTTAAAACATGGAAGTGGTTATACCAGTTTATCTTCGTGGAACACTAGTATCTACTGATAAAATCTGTTTATTATAAAAATAATTAAAAAAGAACCAGGCAAATGAGTGATGTTAGGGTCTTTTCACACTTTTCCGGCACACTCTTCTGCAGTATCTTCAATTTTCACTGGAATTAAGTTACACTTTTCTGGTGGCAAGGTGCTGTGATGAAACAAGAGCATTCGACCCATGTCCACACAAAAAAAAGTTAATAAAGTTCATCAGCTGACGACAAAAACACAAAATCTTTTGTACCTTGTCTTGAGCTGACAGAAATGCAAATGTTATATCCTATATGCAAACATCTAAATGTTGATTTTTCTATCATTTAGACAGCATTCAATGCTCATCTTTTTATTACAGAGATATTAAATGCAAAACGTGCATTAGTGCAGTTACCCCCACAGAAAATTATACATCAAGAAAAGCAAGAATAAAAGGCACAGTAGCAATATTAATTCAATTAAACCCCACTATGCATTTATATGCATTCCTCTATATTATACGACGTTGAATTTTACAGTGTGGGCAGAATTACTTAGGGCTGTGTTTACATATACATGTAGAGCAATACTAAAGGTGAGAAGAGTATCTGCTGGAGAGAAATCTGCAGTGAATAGTCTTAATAGTATTAATGTGTATTTTTTACGCTGACAGGGCCAAATCAGTGCTGCTGCTTCAGCCAATCTGAAACATCGCTGGCTCATCCACTTAATGATAGCACACAGCAAGAACTCAGTGGTGCTGTAATGTTGTGAAGCTACAGCTCACGAATTGTTTTTACAGTCTATATAGAATAAGTCAAATTCACTAGTAAAAAATACATATGGATGCACTCCTGCATCCCAGACATGAGCACCTCACCAAGTGTTTACAGCCTGTCAGTGCTGTGCGACTCAAGTTAATGTGCTTCACTAACAGAAGTCTTGATTACAAATCTAATGTAGTATTTTGTTCTTCTTTCCTTCCTTTTTTGTTTCAAGATGTTTCATGGAATTTGCCTTACAGTAAATGGACTGGAGTAGCAAGTGGATGAATCTCCTTTATTTGGTTTATTACCCTGACAAAAAATCATAAAGGGAAATGATCCTTCTAAATCACTAAAATCATTCTTTGGTTTAAAAGTATATAAAAATTCAGGGAACAGACGGATCCAAAAAATTTTAAAAAGTAGTTTTACAGTTGAATAAACTTTTTATTATTTTTTTTTTTACACTGTAATAAGGAGGTGCTACCATTTTTCTTTTTTTTTTTTGTATATAACATAGTAAGCCTTCTGGTTTGTGAAATTCAAATGTTCTGATTAATACATTTCAATATATAGTTTTCTGATTAAAATAATTAATAATTACTAGCTTATTAGTGTTATGCAAAAATCACAAAATTAAAGCTCACAACTCATTTGTAATTTATGACGCTTTAAAAATGTAATCGTGTATTTAGCAGTAATAGCATATGACATGAGATTCACTAGGAGTTTTCTGCTGAGGAAGTCACTGGTGATACACTGTAAAAAAAGTACTGTGGAGTAAAAGAATTAATGATACATGTATCAAAGGTTTTTTTTTCTTTTTGTGTTTAATACTGTTCAAACAGCAGAATCTGTTTGATATTCTGCTTTCAGATGGTTATCAAATGTCCGTTTGAGTTCTCAGAGTCATTAAGCAGAAATATATTTACCAGTAATTAATTTCTCCTGAGAGCAGCTCTGCCATCTTTAGCCAAATTTCATTTAGTAGTATTCATAAAATACATTGTTAGACTGTAAATTTTGTCTTCTACCTTTATTCAGTTTGAATAGTATCAGCTGTGATCTTATGCCTGAGTTTTCCTAGTACATGGTCTTACACGATGCATGTTTTCCTTTATAGCTGGAAGGGTAATACAGGAGTTTATGTGCTGAGGTCTAAGCCACCCTTTCATTACAAAGGAAGTAGAGACTGTTTAAAATTTTCTTAGGTAATATTCAAAAGGCTAACCAACTTTTCTACCTAGGAGAAACAGCTGGTTAAACAGCTTCGCTTACTCTTATACTTAGGTCTTACTTCTATTGCAATGTTCAGTAATTATCCTAGCACAGACTAGTGCCATTGACAGGTTAACCGACACTAGATTTGAAGGTCAGTGGGGGCACGCCTACTGCTAGCATTACTTGACAGTGACAGTCGCCTAGACAGAGAGAAAGGTTTTGGACTATCACAATTTCTACTTTGTTTAGATTCTGAGCTCACCTCCCCTTTAGAGTCAGTAGTGTCTGGTCGGCCAGAATTTTTTACGTCAGCATTGTAAGGAAGTCGGGCTTTGTCCACACTTAAACTGCTTTGTCCTCTGCTGCTCTTCTTCAGAAGAGAATTTGTTGAAGCTTCTGCACTCTCAACCGTTGCTGAGCAGTTCCAAGATGAACCGCTTCCGTGTTTTCTTCTGAAACTGGTAATAGGAAAAGGTGTAACGGGTTGCAGTGAAGTTTGAGATGTCATTTCAGTAAAGCTTCTCAGGCACACGCTCGAAGCAACGTCTGCAGCTTGAGTAACGACAAGGAAATGTCTCCTTTCAGCTTCTTTTTGTGCATCATACGCTTCAGTCCCAAACTCACCAAACAAGCCTTCATTATTATTTGTGCTAGTGTTTTGAGTCTGATTGTCTAAAACGTTTCTAGCTGGCCCCTTCTTTGGCAGTTTGTTTTCCTGATTGCGATGGGTGTAATTGCTGCTGCTTTCTGTAGGGTTATTTTGCACAGACTGAAACATGGCAGGAGAATTTAGATCTGGGTAGATGGCAGTGTTAGTTTGCTTTTCCATTAAAAAAGTGTAACCACTAAGGGCAGAAGGAAGAGCTTTTTGAGTGGTGGTGGATATTCCCAAACAAGAGTGTGGTATCGCAGGGTATTTCTTAGATTTATTTATATAGACATTGTCAGTATTGTCCTTGTTTTTATTCCACCCGCATAGCCCCATTTTAATTTTTCGGAATCCTAGGTGGATAATTTCTATGATATTTAGAAACAATGATATAGTTGCTATTGATTGCATGAATAATATGAACACTGTCTTTTCTGTTGGCCTAGATACAAAACAGTCGACTGTGTTTGGACATGGATGTCTCTGGCATTTATAAAGGGGATCTAGATGAAAGCCATAAAGAAGATATTGTCCAATCATAAAACCGACTTCCACTGCTGATCTGGTGAAAATATGTATCACATAAGTGCAGAGCAAAGAACCTCGCAAGGGTGCTTTGTTTAGCTTTCTTTGATCCAATTGCCGGAGTTCCCTCTCCAGCCTTTTCCGATTTTCAGTCATTTCTAATTCAGTGCTTTCAAGTTCTGCTCTTACCTGAGCTTTCATTTTTTGCCTCTCTTTTTCCAAGGCTCTTAGTCTGTATAAGGCATGACCCATATACATCAAGGAAGGGGAAGAAACAAATACAACTTGCAAGACCCAGTATCTTATGAGGGAGATGGGAAAGGCCTCGTCATAGCACACATTTCTGCAACCAGGTTGCTCAGTATTGCATATAAACTCTGATTGTTCATCATTCCAAACATCCTCAGTTGCTACTCCAAGGACAAGCATTCGAAATATGAAGAGGATCGTTAGCCAAATCTTCCCAATAATAGTGGAATGAATATGGACCTCTTCTAAAATGCCTCCAAGGAAATTCCAGTCTCCCATGGTTATTCTGTTGTCTTAATACTAGAATGTATGAGAGGGAAAAGTATCAAACACTGTAAAAGCTCCAGTCCTTCCTTAACGGATTACAAAAAAAATAACACTAGGAAAAATTATTGTATCTCATGT
This sequence comes from Bucco capensis, assembly GCA_013396975.1. NCBI lineage: Eukaryota > Metazoa > Chordata > Aves > Piciformes > Bucconidae > Bucco > Bucco capensis. The sequence continues at coordinate 10,426 of VWZO01022655.1, read as the reverse complement.
TGTAACTAACTATAGCAACGCAACCCCCTGCTCATTGATAATCTAAGTATTCTTCTCCCTCATCTACAGGACGGAGAAGTGCATCATCCACCTGCCTAATTTGTCAGTAAAAGACATCCTGATAAGTACATCACAATGAGCTATTGAGCACCCTCAGTCTACATCAAATCAGTGGAAATGAAGATGCCTTACTCGTAGTAGGATTTTAAGAGCATTATATGGTCCATTTGAACCATCATCAGATAGCAGCATGAGTGTGGTACGTTTATAATACTTAGGACACTCATAAAGGTAGAGGAATATTTCCTCATCTTCCTCTTCGGATGTTCTTAGCCCCATATCACAGCTTAAGTAACGTCCAATTACTGCTTCACAGTGAAAATTGGTCATAGAGAAGAACTCAAGAGGAAATAGAACACCTTGCTAAAATTGCATTGTTAAATTAAAAAATGCTTTTATGCATATAATTTGGCACCGACAATTGCTTTTTGTTTGAGGTTGTCAACAACAATCAAATAAATAGAATCACCATAATGGGTCCAGTTTCCTCTGATCAGTGATATCTGCATCTGAAATACAGAACAGAATGCCTCAGTGCCGAGTGTTGCTCTCTTTGGCCTCAATTCTGTGAAAAATAAATCAGTTATGCAAAAAATATCTACCATCATTTTCCTAAATGATTATCATCTGAGTGCAGATAAACTGGTACTCTATGTAATTGCACATCTCGTTTTTCTTTCCTATGCTTGCTTCTTTCTCCATCACAGGATCCTACATTGTGGACAAGATTTTAAATTCCTCTTCAGTGTTTGTGTTATTGCATGCACCAACAGAAATATTTTTATTTTTTATGTGCAAGAATAACTCCCAAGTCTGTACATTTACCTTTTGATTGTATGTACGGTACAAGTCAATATAGTTCAGTTATGCTAAATTCAATAGAATTAAGCTATACTAAAACCTGAGTAATCAGTTGTTTTTTTAAACACAATGTTTTCTATTCAAATGGGGTTCATTTTTATCCTGCAATACAGGAGCGTTAAGAAATGGAATGGAAGTGCAGTCTTATGGCCGCAGTACTGATGACAATAGAGACTATGCTGAGGCAGACTACTAAATGTGAAAATACTTTTGCAAATCAGTATAAAAATAGGCAAGATAGACATTTTTAAAAGGTAAACAAATCAGAAATAAACGGCAAATTAGAAATAAAGCATACCTTTCTTTAAAAAAAAGTGTAAAATAAAAGATCTGGAGCGTCCAATAAAAAGTTCCAACCCCTGCCATCTTCCATCTGTGTGAGTAAATGTCACATTATAAGCAGTTTATTTCACTACAGGAGCAACTGGCAGAGTGCAAGCTTTGCACATTGAATTTATATTTGCTAGGGATGGAGGCAGGAGAAAAATCAATCTGTTGTTTGGTTTGCTACTGCTCCAAGCGTAACTTAACTGTGACTAGTGGAAGAATCTCATTAAAAAAGGATAGAAATGAAACATCTGCAGCTTTGAGTTCCTTCAGATTATCTTCCCCTTCGCCTTTCCAGCTCTTCCTGAAGTTTAAAAATTATTTCAGCCTTAGACAAACAGAATAAAAGAAAACTTCCAGACTAAGTTTTACTTTTCATCTCTCAGTAGCAGCAAACACTTGGCTTGCCTGTGCAAAAGCAAAGAAAGTAAATCCTTCCACATTGTATCATTGTAAATTTCTGCAGACAGTCTCTTCCTCTGGAACAACTTAGCACTGTGCTCCCGATGCAAAAGTCCATTGCTAATATTTTCAACTCCTCTGAACCTCAGAACCTCTTCATAGACAGCATCTGTCCACGATGCTGCACCGTGCTGTTACAATTCTGAACCTCTCCTTTATTCTCCTTGTGCTATCTTACTTGTTGTAGTGACTTCTTTGAAACACCCCTGAATGTGGTGTATGTTCTACACCATCTTTCCCATCCATATAATTCAACATTTCTTTTTTGGAGCAAGTCATTATCATTCCAGCCTAAGTTTTAGTAGTACTGGAAATGTCAATCATTCTTCATTACAGTGATACTTATGTACAGCCTGTAAAAAGAGACCAGGTGACACAAGTCCCCTTTTTATCCCAGGCCTTCAGCTACCCCTCCACATTATCTCAGAAGGAAGAATACTGAGAACAGGTTGAAATATTTTCCAGTATAAAAGCGCACACAAACTGCCTAGTCTCAAAGAACAGGGATTTTCTATGTGTTTGGGAAAGCAAGGGCTACATATATTAATCGATATGATTGTTCATGGGTTACAACGTACTGTTGTTAACTCTTTTAAATTGTTCCCTTCCCTGTTGCTTTCTTTCCATTGGATGGATTGTTGCGGGAGAGCTGCCCTGTCACTTGGGTGAATAAATGTTTTTTTTCTAACGAAGAACCTGCAGGACAAGATTTGATAAAGCTATACGCTAGATACCTCCTCCCCGTGTCAGTGTGTGGCAAAATGAGAAACGGAACTCACAGTTGCACCTGTACTCCACAATCTTCCTGTTCCCTGTGTCATCCTAGAGGAGGGTAAAGATGGAGCCACTGGCACAGAATGAATACTCCCTATACTGAATTACCCTTCACTGGTATAGAAAAGAAAAGGTTGTAGTGGAGGAGGAAAAAGTGGAAGAACAGTGGCAAAGTTCTACAGGCTAAAGGTACATGGAATCACACAATTGTTTAGGTTGGAAGTGACCTTAAAATACTACCTAGTTTAAACCCCTGCCGTGGACAGGGACATCTTTCACCAGATCGGGTTGCTCAAAGCTGCATCCAACTTGAGATTGAACACTTCCAGTGATGGGGCATTCACCTATTCCAGTGTGTCACCACCCTTGCTGTGAATAATTTCTTCCTTTGCTCGCATAAAGATTCTAAGAGTAAATGCTATCTTTCGAAAGTCCACCTGGCACTCTGGGGTAAATCGCGGTGTGTAAGCTGAGCTGACACACAAAAATTATTTAAGAGAGCTTAAAATATACTTGAATATTTTGAACTGATCAGCCTGCTACAGTGCATTTTAGAAACCAATGGTAGGCTGGAGAACATCCTTTCAAACACTCTGAAGTTTAGGAAATGCCTGCAAAAACTGTTGAGGAGAGGGGAGGGAAAAGGACTTTGTTTTAGAAAAGGAAAGACGAAAAGAAAAGAAATATGTTTGTGTACAAAGACTGTTCTGCTGCCAGCATTAGCGGCACAGTGGTCAAGGATACGGCCTTGTAAGGCATGCCTGCTATTAACGTGGAACTCCACCGCTAGCATCAATATGAGTTAAGAAGTATAGCTAGCACTATAATGCTCTTTTAGATGATTCTTCTCAGAATCTTGCAAAAGTATCCCTAATCCAAACATTCCGTATAGGATAAACTTCCTCTGATGAGAACTCTAGAGAGCCAATCATTACTTTTTTAATTTTGGTGCTGAGTATCAGTCAATAGGTCATGTCCGATTTCATAGTGAAATGACAGCCTGCCTGGAAGTATTCGATCATTCTGGTAATCTCAGTCCACAGCCAGCCAGTTCTATTAAGTACTTAAACCGGATTTCTAAACATATGCTTCTTCTATTGAGTACTTATAGTGGGTTTCTAAACATTTTTCTGCTATTAGCGAAAAAAAAAATCTAAGTCCACTGAAGTTGTCCACAGCTCCCCCAACCCCACCTGCTGCAAAGATGCTGAAACTTTGAAAATCCTAAGTGTTTGGTGAGACTGAACTATGGTAGCTAGGGATCTGTTTGTTCTGTAAAAGATAAATGTTAAGATGAACATATAACAATCTGCACATAATGTTCCAAGAAGCATTATCTCATTTAAAATGGCATTTTAAATAACTTGACAAGTTAGTTTGAGCACCAAGGACAGTTTTATACCACAAATGCTGCTCTTCACCATTGCTCTTTACATGTTGTGGATGTGACTGTTTATACAAACTGCCATGTCAACATTCAGCATTTCGCAACAAAATACTTGGTGATGTAAGGAGAGAATACTTGCTTTTCTTCCAGGCCTAGAAGCCACCTCATTGGCTTTTCACTGGTGGTGGATTTGCTGCAAAACATCCCCCAAACTTTAATGACTATATTATGATTTCTTAGCCTGAGGTCAAATGTTACAGAAGGCATCCAATTGTGAAAATATTCTCTGAAGATTCACACCTTTTCATTCCTACTCGTCAATTGCACCATGGAAGGTTTAGATTGGATATCAGGAGAAATTTCTTTACCAAAAGGGTTGTTAAGTCTTGGAACAGGCTGCCCAGGGAGGTGATGGAGTCACTGTCCCTGGAGACACATATACATGTTTTACTTAGGGACATGGCTTAGTGACATGTTAGTGATAGGTATGATTGGACTTGATCTTAGAGGTCTCTTCTGACCTTAATGATTCTGTGATTCTGTGATCAATAATGTGCACTTTATGTGTACAATTGATTTTTATTTTCTACTGTATTTGTCTGACCCGCAGTAGCTGACTAAATAGAGGCACAAACATCCGTCATGTGTCCTATAGGCTTTCAGGGTAATGTGAAATGTGGGACTCATTCCCATATTTTTCTTTCAGTAGTGAAATTAGGATCCCAAAAGATAAACAACGAGGAAAAATATACTAGTCGATATTGCCTTTAGGAGCACTAAAACCCAGCGCTACTGTGGCCAGTAAGGCTAAGGATGGGCTGGCCCTGCTGTGGGAGGGGCTCTAGCTGGAAAGGGGCTGCCTGGGCATGCTTGCTGGAGGGAGGTGATAATGGGGATCTTGCAAGCAGGTGTGTCTGGAAAGGAATGGCCAACTCCTGTAGTGAGGGAAAGATCCCTCAGAGCCATGCCCAACGGAGCAGACCACAAGCATGTGGCTCTGGGATCTCAGGGCCTCTGTGAGGTACATGTGTGAGTCTCCACGTAGTGAGGAATCCTCCACTGGGTGCTGCTGAGTGGGTGAGGGTTGAGCAGGTGGGGTTGTGGAGGAGGAAGGGGCAGAGAGATGTGTTGGGGCAGTGAAGGTCTCATGCCTGTGGTGAGTCATGTGTTCTCATATGTGCATTCTGATCCATTGCTGCTGCCCTGCCTGGGCATTTTTACTCCTCTGCCTTGTACCCTTTTGCTGTCTATTGGCACTTTGTTCAATTCCCTTTTGAGGGAGGAGCGTGGGTGGAGCCCTCCCTGGAGCTTCGTTCGCGAAGCCTAGCCAAGACGACGACAATTTTAGGAGGTTAAGAGCTTTGACTCCACGACTCTTTTTACCAGAAGCACTGCTTTAACTCTATTTTTAATGTGGTATCTTTTTCTCTTAAAGCAAAGAGATTACATACCCATTGTACATCCTTTCTGCATTTCTGTTTGTGCTTTAGCCTCATCGTGCATCACCCAGCAGGCATAAACAGCAATGGTGAACCTAACTCAAAAAGCTTTCCCACCTTTTTCAGTCAGATCATCTTCTGTGGTGGCACTGTATTGCTTGTGCTCGTGTCCTCAAATTGCCACAAGGTAAGACAAAACAAACAGGACTGGAGGCATAGCTAGAGGCAAAATGCAAAGCTCTGTCCTGCAGAGCACGTGTGCAATGCAGCTCTGCAACGCCTCAAAAAGAAACTGCCACCACAGAAGTGCTTTGGCTGAGTCCCATTCTTTCTGTGTAGTTCCATGCTCTTCTCAGATTGGGGATTGTTCTCATGGCTTGAAGCTGTTAGTTTTGGAAAATAATGAATAGCAAATTCATGACTATTGGTCATCATCTAGGTAACCTGTTCATTCCACATCTCTCTGATGCAGATGGAGAAGATGCATGCTAAAGGGCGACAGAACAGCCGAGAGGAACTAAATATGAAGGTGACTTGTTGTGTGTTGTCGGATGTCAGATGGGACCGGTGGCTTTGTCTATAATTACAGTTTTGGTTTTTTTCCTTCTCTTTCATAGGTGAAAACGACGAGCGAAGCAGGACACAGCTACTCTAGTTGTATTGGGCAAGGTGAGTGACATCGAGGGGCTAGAAGCAGCAGAACCGCTTCAAGTGTTGTCTTGCTGCTGAGGTTACAATCATCTGTTGTCTTTTTTGTTTTACAGGTGGCGCCTGAACCTGAATGTAGCAGCCCAAAATAACAGAGGGCTGAGTGGGTAGTGGCCAGGGTAAAGGAGTGGGACATAGGAATTGCTAAGCAGGGTTTTGGACAGTATCTGAGTGTTCCATTTTTTGGTTTTCTGTTTTGCAGGCAAGCAGTCTCACAGGGAGGAATCTGCACGTGGTTCCCTTAGGCCCCCTTGGCTTCCTTAGGCGCCCTTAGGGCAAAAGTAACCGCATGGCCCCCTGTGGCCCCTTCTGGCTCCCTTTAGCAATCTTTGGCCCCCTTATGCCATTTTTTGGCCCTCATTGGGTCCCTTTGGCCCACTATGGCAATCTTTGGCCCTGTTAGACCCCTTAGGCCCAAACTGCCCTCTTAGGCCCCTTTGGCACAAAGTGGCTCCCTTGGCCCCCTTTGGCCCCTTTAGGCCCAAAGTGCATACCTCTGGCTCCCTTTGGCACCCTTAGGCCCAAAGCAGCCCCTTAGGTCCCCCTCAGCCCCCGTAGGCCATCTTGGTCCCTTTTGACCCCCTTTAGGCTCCATTTGGCTCTCTTTGGCACCCTTAGGCCCCAACTGGACCCTTAGGCCCAAACTGACCCTCTTTCATCCCCTTTGGCCCGAAGCAGCCCCCTAGGCCCAAAGTGGCACCCTTAGGCCCAAAGGGCCCCCTTGGCCCTTTCAGACTCCTTAGGCCCTTTTTGGACCTCTTAGGCCCTTTGAGGCCCAAAGGGGAACCGTTGGCCCCAAGTGGCTCTCATGGCTCCTTTAGGCACTGTTGTCTTCCTTAGGCCCTCTTAGGCCCCAAGCGGCCCCATTGGCCCCCTTAGGTCTCCTTGGCCCCCTTTGTCCGATTAGGCCCAAGTGTTCTCTTGGGTCCAAAGTGGCTCCCTTGTCTCCCTTAGGCCCTCTCCATCCCCTTTACGCCCCTTAAGCTCCCTTAGGCCTTCTTTTCCCAGTTTGGCCCCCTTAGACCCGGTTTGTCCTCCTTTGGCCCAAAGTGGCCCCTTCGGCCCAAAGTGGGTCCCTCTGGCTCCCTTTGAGCCAAAGTGCCCCCTTAGGCCCTTTTTGGCCCTCTTAGGCCCCTTGAGGCCCCAAGTGACCCCATTGGCCCCCTTAGACCCCTTATGCCCAAATTGACCCTCTTTGGTCTCCTTTGTCGCTCTTTGTCCTCTTAGGCTGAAGCAGGCCCTTGGGCCCAAAGTTGCTCCCTTAGGCCCCCTTGGCCCCCTCTGTGACATGCGGAAGAAACCCCATAACTCACGGAGAGATTGTAAGGTGGGTATGTCTATTGCAGCGCTGGGACATAGTGGGGATAATTTTGCCCAGCTATCTCAGAGGTATATTGGGTGTAACACTATCAAACTAAACTATAAATATGCATCATTTATATTATCCATATGCATCACATAAGCAAGGAATGGGTGGGGTATTATAATCAGTTCATTATCCTAAGTTTACTCCTTTCTGAGCATGTGTACTTCTTCCCGATGACCTGGGCCATGGTCTTTTGAGCGAGTCTGGGGGCTTCTCCAAAGTCTTCTTCAGGTCGACCTTGCTGCCTTTGGCCCAGTTTTGCTAGATTGGCAGCTCCCCAGGGTCTAGGAACCAGTTCTCTCGGGTCTTTACAATAGCATCCTTCTATGGCCCTCGCTCGGAATGAATGGCCCTGAAATGGCCTTAGTTTGGCCAGAATCACCATCGAAAGGCTCTCCATCAGCCCGAATCACCCTCAAATGGCCTTAGTTTGGCCTCAATCACCCTTGAAAGGTGCTTGTTTGGCCCGAATGGCCCTCGAATGGCCTTAGTTTGGCACCAAAAGCCCTCTAATGGCCTTAGTTTGGCCAGATAGCCCTCAAATGGCCTTAGTTTGGCCAGAATGGCCCTCAAATGGCCTTAGTTTGGCCTGAATGGCCCTGAAATGGCCTTAGTTTGGCCAGAATCACCATCGAAAGGCTCTCCATCAGCCCGAATCACCCTCAAATGGCCTTAGTTTGGCCTCAATCACCCTTGAAAGGTGCTTGTTTGGCCCGAATGGCCCTCGAATGGCCTTATCATGGCCCGAAAGTCCCTCGAATGGCCTCAGTATGGCCCGAATGGCCCTCAAATGGCCTCAGTTCGGCCCGATAGGCCCTCGAATGGGCTCAGTTTGGCCCGAATGGCCCTCGAATGGCCTTATCATGGCCCGAAAGTCCCTCGAATGGCCTCAGTATGGCCCGAATGGCCCTCAAATGGCCTCAGTTCGGCCCGATAGGCCCTCGAATGGGCTCAGTTTGGCCCGAATGGCCCTCGAATGGCCTTATCATGGCCCGAAAGTCCCTCGAATGGCCTCAGTTTGGCCCGAATGGCCCTCAAATGGCCTCAGTTCGGCCCGATAGGCCCTCGAATGGGCTCAGTTTGGCCCGAAAGGCCCTCGAATGGCCTCAGTTCGGCCCGAAAAGCCCTCGAATGGCCTCAGTTCGGCCCAAAAGGCCCTCAAATGGCCTCGGTTCGGCCCAAAAAGCCCTCGAATGGCCTTGGTTTTGCCCGACAAGCACTCGAATGGCCTCGGTTTGGCCCGAAAGGCCCTTGAATGGCCTTTTTATGGCCCGAAAGGCCCTCAAATGGCCTCAGTTTGGCCCAAAAGGCCCTGAAATGGCCTTAGTTTGGCCCAAAAAGCCCTTGAATTTCCTTAGTTTGCCCTAATAGCTCTTGAATGGGCTAATTTGGCTAAAATAACCCTTGAATGGCCATACTTAACCCCAAAAAGACCTCGAAGCTTCCTCCGGCACCCTAGAGGGCCCTGGAGCAATCCTTAGGCACACTGGACCACACTTCGGGCACCCTAGGAAACCCTAGGCACACTGGAGTACTCCTCGGGCACCCTAGGGCACCCTGGAACGATCCTCGGGCACCCTAGGGCACACTGGAGTACTACTCGGGCACCCTAGGGCACACTGGAGCGCTCTTCGAGCACCCTAGGGCACACTGGAGTGCTCCTAAGGCACGCTAGGGCACCCTGGAGCAGTCCATGGGCACCATAGGTAATCCTGGAGCACTCCTCGGGCACCCTAGGGTGCATTGGACCACTCCACAGGCACCCTAGGGCACACTGGAGCACTCCTCGAGCACCCTAGGGCACCCTGGAGCAGTCCACGGGAACCCTAGTGCACACTGGAGCACTCCACGGGCACCCTAGGGCACACTGGAGAACCCAGCACTCCTCGAGAACCCTAGGCTACACTGGAGTGCTCCTCGGGAACCCTAGGGCATCTAGAGCAGTCCACAGGCACCCTAGGGCACACTGGAGCATTCCTCAGACACCCCAGGGCACACTGGAGCACTCCATGGACACCCTAGGGCACCCTGGAACACCCCTCGGCCATCATAGGGTACCCTGGAGCACTCCTTGTGCACCCCAGGCTATTCCACGGGCACCCTAGGGCACACTGGTGCACTCCTTGGGCAACCTAGGGCACCCTAGGCCACTCCTCGGGCATGCTAGGGCACATTAGGGTAATCCACGGACCCCCTAGGGCAGCCTAGGGCACACTGGAGCACTCCTGGAGCACCCTAGCCCACAGTGGAGCACTCCTCGTGGACCCTAGGGCACCCTGGAGCACTCCTCGGGCACCCTAGGGCACCCTGGAGCACTAGTGGGGCACCGTAGGGCGCACTGGCGCAGTCCACGGGAACCCTAGGGCACTCTGGAGCACTGCTCGGGCACCCTAGGGCACTCTGGAGCACTCCCCGGGCATCCTAGGGCGCACTGGAGCACCCCTCGGGCACCCTAGAGCACACTGGAGCACTCCATGGGCACCCTAGGGCACACTGGAGCACCCCTCGGGCACCCTAGGGCACACTGGAGCACAGCACGGGCACCCTAGGGCACCCTGGAGCACACCTCGGGCACCTTAGGGCACTCTGGAGCACTCCATGGGAACCCTAGGGCACACTGGAGCAGTCCACGAGCACCTTAGGGCGCACTGGAGCACGCCTCGGGCATCCCAGGGCACCCTGGAGCACTCCTCAGGCACCCTAGGGCACACTAGGGCACCCCAGCGCACACTGGTGCCGTCCTTGGGCACCCTAGGGCACCCTAGGCCACTCCTCGGGCATGCTAGGGCACATTAGGTTACTCCACGGGCGCACTAATGCACCCTAGGGCACACTGGAGCACTCCTTGTGCACCCTAGGGAANGGGCCCCCTAATGCACCCTAGGGCACACTGGAGCACTCCTTGTGCACCCTAGGGCACCCTGGAGAACTCCACGGGCAACCTCGGGCACAATGGAGTACTCCTCGGGCACCCTAGGGCACATTGGAGCACTCCGGGGGCACCCTAGGGAACACTGGAGCACTCTAGGGCACCCTAGGGCA
>VWZO01022654.1:523618-630978 GCA_013396975.1 Bucco capensis | reverse complement strand
TACATGGCTTGTACTATTCTGCTAGTCTGCCAGACCAATCCATTCCTGAGGGATTAACCCTGTGGCTGGTTTTGTGAAAGTCTATTTCTCTGAGGATTATTGACAATGCAGAGGAAACCAGGCACTAATGGACTAATATAAAACATGACATGATTTTTTTTTTACTTGTGTCCTGTATCAGTGTTGCAACCTTTAGGTCAAGCAGCATTTCCAGGAGAGGCTGGCTGTTCTCATGCCGTGGTCTGACTGTCTCTGTGGCTTTGCTACAAAGGGGATAGTGGTTTTTCTGTGCAAGAACTTGCCTTCAAGTCAGATTAGACTTTTGTTCTGTTATTTTATTACCTGACTGTGCTGTATTCTATTCATTATATGAAACATTTTTGTTCTCCAGTGCGTTCTTTTGCATGCCTGTGGCTCAAAAAAACATATCCTTTATTTGATCAAATATTTCTCAGCAGTTCCTTTAATGCTTATGGGTCATGGAACATTAGGCACCAAATAAGGGCTGTCGCTAATAGTGCAGAATGAATGGTCCTCCTGCTTCAAGGCCTCACTTGTCACTGTCATAAAAGAAACAAAACAGTACAGCACAGTGGGCACTGTTTTTTACTGCGCAAAGAAATCAGCAAGGCACTTGGAGAGGTCCTTGCAGCTGTATCACAGGTGTTATGGATTATGTGAAGAACTGCAGCTCTTTTTGCAGGGAAATACAAGTACAAGGCTTTGGCACTTGTATCCTTGTGAAACCTCAGCTGCTATTGCTAAAGGCCAGGATGAACAAACGAGTTTGAGAAAGGAGGTGGCTTTCCTTTTTATTACATAAAGTCTCTCTGCTCAGATGCCTTTGGATTTTGATAAAAGAAGAACTCATAACTTGTAGATTGCTGCCCTGAAATTCAGAAAACAAAGTAACAGGTTAGATTTGTTTTGAGGGCTTTTAATTTAGTGACATTTCCAGCCAATGTTCCTTTAAAAGTGAGTGCTTTTATCTGAAAGCGACTTCTTCATTAGCGACTTCTAATACCTTAAGCCTAAAATGTTTGGATTACAACTAACAATTGGAATGTAAACTTTCTGTGATTCCACGGAGAAGTCAGGAGGGGTGCAGGGTGAAAGCCCGCACCTATGAGGAAGGAACAAGCAAGACAGTTGACCCCAGACTGACCAACTGAGTATTCCATTTCATACATGTCATGCTCCATATAAATTCAGGTGGCAGATCCCTCTGCTTCCTCTTTCACTTTCCCTTGCAGTCGTGCTGTGGTAATATTGCGATTGGAAGGGAGAGGGGGAGGGGTAATCTTGGTGCTGGCTCTTTATCTATATTTGTATATATATGTCTGCTGTTGCTGCTCCCTATTAAAAGTAGTTGAAGCAACTCTGCCTTTTCCAATCCACGAGTCTCGCTATTTTACTCAAACCATAACAGGGATCTAGCTATGAACTGTAGTAGTGTTTCCTTCAGATTGTTTTCATACTGTTTTGAAATCAGTTTCATTTGATAATTTTTTTGTGAATGCACATTATGTTAAATGCCAGTGGCATTGCACACTTAACAGTTTTTCTTTAATTGAGTGTTATTTATGTGAAAAGTTGCACAATTTTGTAGATATCTGTGCAGGTAACTTTTTAATCTCTCCTGTCAACTAAAGACAAACTACTTTGTTCCTTCATTTTGAGAAAATTTGTGATTCATTATATCAATAACAATGAGATAGATACCCTTATCTCAGCAAAAGTTCTGTCTACTGCCTTTGGAGGATTTGCCACGTAATATCCTGGCGTGCCATGGGAAGAGGTCTGAGCGTAGGCTGGTCCCCCTAGGGAATTAATTACAAGTACTCTGCCAGTAGAGGGGAAAACAAAGTGGGAATTTATGATAAACCAGTGTAGTTTGGGAGACAGGAAGGGACAAATAGAAATGTAGAAAGTTAGGAATCTCCCATTGGGGTAAGATAGAGGATATGCCAAGAGATGAACACATTGTAGTGTAGAGAAAATAAGGAATATAAAGAAGGTGGGAAAACTGTAGCAGAGAAAAGAAATGAGAAATGGGAAATACAGATATTACACCTAGGACAGAACTCTCTAGACCTACTCAACTGAGTACAAAACAATAGAAAATAAGAACCAAAAGAAGTCTACTAATCCAAGTCCCTGATTCAATGTAAGGATACTACCTAACCATACATACTTTAATCATTTACGCTACTGTATTTCTGGTATGATTTCATGAGAGGAATTCAGCATCATTTTAACAAGTACTTTATTGCCCCAGGAGTCTTTCTCCTTGGAGAGGCACAGATTAACTTCAGACATTGGTTATTGCTTGTCTTGCAGCAGCCTCCAAAATTATCTCTCCAAGTGAAAGTGAAATTAAAACAAAGAGATATCAAATTCCTTCTCTGAAAATCTTGAGAAAGAATACTTGTTCAATATAATACCTAGAGAATTTAAGCTGTGTAAGTGATCTGGGTGAATAATTCAGAGAGCAAAGAGGATTATAATACCACAATAGAAGTGTAAGCACATAAACTGTTCAGAATGAATTATGCTTAGGCAGAATATTACTGTTTGTTGCAAGAGAAGAACTTTTTCTTCTTTCTGCTTTTTATTTTGAGTATTTCCTCTTTTTGGATGTGATCTTCATCACATGAATTAATACTGCCTTTATTAAAAATAGGAAACAGTATCAAGTTGCATTGTTATTTATGCCAGGGAGATGAATCAATGGTTATTACAGTTTCCAGATTAATTTGCATTCTTCTGCTGACTTGGCCTTTAGAGGAACAGCAGATTAGCCCTTGATTACGAGGGGGTGAGCAATTCATAGTGAATAATTTATTTGGCAAATAACTTATGACTTAAAATAATTTATTTCCCTAAATGAATTAATTGTATGTTGTAGAGGGCTCTTAGATGAATAATTTTCATTCTATAGATTATTCATAATTGCTTATACAATTTCCATAATTACATAAATTTTTATACTGAATGCAAGATAACAGATCAAGTTATCTCAGTTTCTTTACCCTTCTACTGGATGTCCTGCTATGGTAGAGGTTTAGCAAAACTGGAATTCTGCAAGAATCAATAGGGATTCTGCAATTTGGGGCCAAATGACACAATTCTCATTGACTTCTTGATATTCTAAGTTTGCATTTTTGCTAGTAAATATTACTTTCAACTTGTATCTGGTCAACTTGGATGAATAGTTACTGCAACTGTGGAGCTATCACTGTGTGATATATTTGCTCTTTATCTGTAGGTGGCTAAAGTGCAATGTTTACTGCCAGTATTGAACAGCTTTTCCAGTAGTGTTTGCAGCTGCTTGTAGTGACTGAAGCAACAATAGAGTGATGGAGAGCAAGGACTGCAAGTGGAAGAGGAGTGCATAGAACTGAAAGATTGTGTCTTAGATCAGTTTTATTCAAGGCAAAATACATGGCTGGAGGCAGGCATGGACTGGTTGGTGACAATAATGATGTAGATCTGGAATGATTAGTAGTGGCGTCCAAATTCGAGACTAACAAAGGTTACTTCTTTGACATTTATGGAAGTTAGCATGAAGCTATCTACCACTATGAGAGCTCTTAAACTGTTTAGTAGTATATGGTAACACTGTTCAAAATTGCTACCATTCATATTACTTTCTAGGTAGCAGTTAAAATATAGGTAGATAGACTGTTAAGCTCCTGGAATGGATATATACATACTGATAGAGAATCTAGTACTCAGACACTGGCTTAGGCATTTGTAGATTTGAAAATGTGGGATTGCAGAATTACAGTAGCTGCTGCTAAAATCCATGTTTCTCTTTGCTTCTTCCCCAGACATCTGAGTTTATTAACAGAAAGAAATAATTTTCCACTGAGCTGCAGCTAATCACAGTAGAAGACTGAACAGTATGATTTATTTTTTTAAGGAATTCAGTTCTTTGCTTGGTGGACATTAAAGTGGTGTGTTTATCATTGCTGTCCTGAGAGGCTCAGTTGACCTTTCTCTATCCTAACCGAGAGATTCTCTTGTTACACAATTGGATTGAGAAATGGAGTTGTTTAACTGTGACCTGCATCCTGAGCAACTGTGCATTTGGGGACTGTAAGGGAAATTGTGCCATTTCTTGACAAAAATAAGGTTTGCTGAACAATAGTTCTGGAATTATGGCTGTCTGATGTGTGCTGCAAAACATCTGGCAGAGCAGAGAAAATGTTACTGCAATATGAGAAATAATATTTGGAGCCTTTCCAAAATTTACAAGTGGCCAGGGAAACAGGTGCAGAATTGGTGCAAAATTACAATCTCTCAGCGTATCTCAGTAGAAGTAATTTCTATTGCTGTTCTGAGAAAATAAAGTAATTAAAAAAATAAGCAAAATTTATATCATTTATAGTTCAAATATTGAAAATTTCAGGAATTAGTTCATAAATTTGTGACATGTACACGGATCCAGTTGTGTTATGCAATCACTAGATGCTATTCCTTGGTATCACCAAATATGATTGCAGTGTGCTACAAAGCTGAATTTTGATTCTTTGCTGGTACTATCACTGTTACTCCCAGTATTGATATAGACAAGACTATATCATAAATACAATGGACTTTGCAGGCTTAAAACAAAATTAACAGGGAAAGTCATTATTACTTCTTAAACTACATCTTGAAATCAATTGAAGAGAATATCTGATGATTTGATAGACATAAACCTATGTCAGTTTGTGTTTCTGTGTGTGCCTTGAGACAGAATTAACCCTGTAAATTCTCAAGGAATCCTTTAAGTAATTTTTTTTTCCATAAAGGGAAATCTAAAGTGTTTCTACCATTATACACAATGTGATGATATAAAGCCCAAAGATTTTCTCCCTAAATCGCTCATTCAAATCTGTATAATGGAAATATATTTAAATATAAAATTTTAATCTTATTTTGAGTTTGAATTTTAAATGTTCTTCCAGGAAGCAAGTGTCTCATTAGTCCTTTTAGCCATTCAGCTATACTGATCTGCAAGTAAACAAGAATCCTCACACTACTTTTCTTTTTTTAAGAGGATTAGTTATATCTACATATTTTTAACTCCTTATGCATCTAGTGTGATTGAGTCTTCCCACTTTTTAAATGTACTATATTTCTCTCCTTACCAAGTGTATCAGGATTTTTCAGTGTCCATTCAGCAGTTGGACTCAATGATCTTAAAGGTTTTACCCAACCTAAATGATTCTATTCTCTTAGAATAAATCAGGAGTCCAGAAGAATCTGTGCTAAGCCTGTCTGTTCAAAATGATCATAAATGATCTGGAAAATAGATGAATAGAGAGGTGACAAAGTGTACTGATACTAATCTATTCAGTGAAGTGAAAATGGACATTAACTGAGGAGAGTTGCAAAAGATTTCACAGTGGGACTGATAAAGTGCCAGATGAAATTCAGTGTTGTGTAGTGATGCACATTGGGAGAAAAAGCTAACTTTACATATGTAATGATGGACTGTGAAGGAGTTATTTCCACTCAAGAAAGAAATCTTGGAATTATAATAGATTGTTCTATGAAAAAGTCAGTGGAGTGCTTAGAAATAGCTGATGATTCAATAGTGCACAAAGGCAGCACATAAAATGAAAAGAATTGCTGGGAAAGGAAGAGATAACAAAGCAAGCAACATCATTATGGCATTGTAGAAATCTCTGGTCTATCTTCAACCTTAATAATTTGTACACTTCCAGGGTTTTAGTCCTGAAAACCATATAGAAGAATCAGAAAAGAGGAAAAAAACGTGACTCATGAAAGGTCTTAACTTCTCTAAATACATGAAGAGTGACTTTCTGTGTCAGTGTACTTCAACTTGAAGGAGAAACATTTGTCCAGCTCTGTACTGAAGTTTTCTGTAGGCAGGGAGAGTTTATCACAGAATTACCATTACATGCTTTATTTTATACTGTTTCTTTGGTATCATTATTCTCCATTGCCAGAGACAGGATACTGAGTTATGTGAATGTTTGATCTGACATACAGACCTATCCTCCTTTTGCTATGTCATGTACCTGTGAAGAGAAAGAAGATGAAACATTTTCGTGTGATTCCGTGTTCACTTGTCAACTAAGACTGGACCAGAATTTCTGGACTGAAAGAAAAGTTACGTGTCTTTCTGTCCATAGATCTGCGCAATAGTTATCCTGACAGTGACACTATAATCTGTATAATCAGTATTGCCTGTTGTATTCTTGAAAAGGAGACTTTTCTCCTCCAAGTATGACATAATAATAGCATATACTAGAGACTGAAAGCCAATGAAGTGCATCTATAGTTTTATATTTTACTCAACCTCTGGAAGAGAGCATGAAATGTGATGTTCATAGTATAACACTAAAATTCTATCGTATTTACCCACCTCTTCACTATTGTATATAATTAGTTGCAGTTTGACCAGCTCACTGTTGTGTTTGAGATTTGCATTTGAGATTTCCATGCAGTTAGAAGTTTCAACAAAAATGAATATTGCACAACTTGAATTAGGGAGAAGATGAAGGAAATACTCATTTCTAACACTTTACTGATACTACAATAGACTTTGTATAGACGGCTTTGTACTTAGAAAAAATTAAGGCTGTGAGAGTAATACTGTGTTTAATTTGTATAAATTCTTAGAGAAAAGCAAAACCAGCTGTCATTGAATATTTATGACCTAAGAAAATTAGGTCATATGAGGAGAGGTATTTTTGGAAAGTTATTTGCAGTGCAGTCTTTCTGATTAATGCCATAAACATGAGCTATATAGACACACATACTCTTTTGGAAATTAGCTATGTTTTAATAAGTTCTTCATGTTTTAGAATAAGATCCACACATGAAATTAATCTAATCTTGTAAATATACACCTTTTCCCAGTTAATGTTTGTTTCTAGCTTTTAGAATAAGTGTTTTATAATCTTGCACTTGAGTAATCAGTGATATTCCATGTACCTTCCTGTGTGTTTTTTCCAGGTTCAGTTCCATCTCTGCATTTCATGTCTGAACCTGAAATGTAGAAATGAAAATGACTAGTTTTAAATGAGCATATTGGTATAAAAGTAAACTGGAAAGAAGATAATCAGAGAGACATCTATTGTAGAAAGTAAATAGAAATGACAGTTTAAGCCCACTCATCTGGCCAGAGAGCAACCATGAAGCCACTAGCTCACTCCTACCTCCCTCTCCTGGGATGAGGAGGAGAAAATACAACAACACGCTTGAAGGTCAAGACATAGGACAGGGAGGACACACCAATTATGGTCATGAACAGAAGACAGACTTGACTTGGAGAAACAAAATCAGTTTAATTTAAACAAATCTACCACCATTGCACCAATTGAATCAGAGTAGGACAGTGACAAATACAACCAGATCTTAAATACATCTTCCCCCCATCTCTCCCTTCTTCCTGGGTCCAGCTCTGCTACCTCCTCCCCTCCAGTAGTGCAGGAGGACAGGGAATGGGGATTACAGTCAATCCCAGTCTGTTCCATGTTGTTTCTGCTGCTTCTTCCTCATCAGGGGGAAAACTCCTCACAGTCCTCCCCTGTGGCAATGTGGTGTCCTTCCCAGGGGAAACAGTTCTCCATGAACTTCTCCTAAACCCATGGATCCCTTCTGCAGGCCACAATACTCCCAGTGACAGACTGCTCCATTGTGGGCTTCCCTCAGAGTCATGGACTGCTTTGGGATCAGTCACTCCATGGGCTGCAGGTGGGATTCCACCCCACCATTGATATTAAATAGCAACCAAAGAGAAACTGTTAGAACTCACAGACATGCATGTCATGTCCAAAGGAGAAAAGGGCAAATAAATGTAAACGTGGCAGTTTAAATGTAAAACTACAACAAAACAAGCAAAAAAAATTTGAGGGACAACTTGCTAACAGAAACCTACAAATAACACAACCCTCCACCCCCACCATTGCAATTGCCAGACAGTGCCAGTGATAGCTAGGCAGGTAGATAATCAAAGTCATTGAGTGTAATGAGACCATTGTGCAGAAAATCTGAATTAATTGCATGCATTTCTGTTCACTGAAGAGAAGGTCAGGAAAATACCTACTCCAGACTCATTGTTTATGGATGATAAATCTGAGGAGCTCTCTCAAATTAGTGTGTCAATAAAAGACATTTTGGAGAAGTCAATAAAATGAATAGTAGCAAATCAACATGATCTAATGGCTTTCATCCAAATGTTCTATGGAACTTAAATATAAAGTTGCTGAGCTACTCGTAGTAATAGGCAACTTGCAATTTTGAATCATTACAAGGGGGAGAATGTGATGCTAGTTTTTAAAATGGAGTTTCAGGATGATCCTGTGAATGCATACCAAGAAATCTGACATTTGCATTAAGCAATTTCATAGACATTATTCTAAAGAGTAGAATTAGTGGACATACAGATAAATATGTGCAAAATGGCTTGGAAACTAGAAAAATGTCATGACTCAAAAAAAACCCCAGACCTCTTAGAATGTGTCAATAAACACAGGGTGAAGATGATCTAGATGATATAATGTAGTTAGAAATGTGAAAGAGATTAAGGCAAATTCCTTCAACAAAGACCTATATTGCCACCTTGTTAAAAGATTACTAGATAGAAATCAATGGCTAGTTCTAATACTACAGTGTATTTACAAATCAAGTCCTGCAGAAGTCTGTGCTGAGCTCATAAATTTGAATTTCACAAGCTCATAAATTATTCAGAAAATGAGATGAGTATTGTAGCAACGAAGTCTGTAGACAAAACAAAGTAATGTCTAGTATTTAAAACAGTTTGTGATGAGATTCTGATGGTACGATACTGAGTTACTGGGTAATAAAAAGGCAAATGAAACTCAGTGTCAATAAATACCAAGTGATGCATGCAGAGGAAATGGTCTTAACTACACATACAAAATAATGACCTCAAAATTACCATTACTATTATCATTTAGCAGTATTAGAATCATAGATATTTCATACAGGATGTCACCTCAATGCTGAATGCAGAAAAGGAGTAGATGTTGAAAATTTAGAGGTAAGGTTTTGAGAACAAACACTGGAACTTGATTAAACTACTAAAATTACATATTGCACAAGCTTGTGTGAGTACCACACACAAGATTCATTCATTGTGCAACAAAAAGGTGTCACAGAACTAGAAAGGGTATAGGTAATTTAACCAAATATGAACCAGAGACATGAAGCAGCTGTGCTATTAGAAAAGATAATATAAATTAGGACTTTTTCCCTTGACAAACAGACAGCTGTGAAAAAATGTGAAAATATGTACAAAATCCTAAATGATCAGTCTTTTACATGACAGCTGAGCACCAACTTAATATAGCAGTTTAAGACAAAGAAATGGAAGTGCTTTTACCAGCAACTGATAACTGAATTGTAAAACTCACTCCTCTATGATATTTTGAAAGGCAAACACAGGTAGTTTCTGAAAATGATGAAACTAAATAATGGAAAATAAGGCATTTATAGTTATTATTTGTAATGGTCTCGGTACAACATCAGATCCAGTGCGTCCCTACACTGCTGGCTGCTGTATGAGGAAAACATTCTATGTGAACTCTGTCCTCTGTTGTGGTCTTTCAGTACAGGACAGAGGCCACACTGAGCAGTTCTAAAGTTGACTTGTCTGAAAGTTTACAAATTAATGTGGAGGACCTTAGTCTCAACAGCTTTGTGCACACTTCCCCCTGCAGTCATCAGCACTTTACACAAAGAACATCTAATATAGTGCCACTGTTCTTTGGAAGTGTATTTTTCTGGGGCTAGAATAGTGTTAATTTTCTTCAGAGTAGCTTGTAAGTTGTTGTGTTTTGGATTTGTGCTGAAAACAGTGTTGGTAACACAGGATTATTTTAGTTATTGCTGAGCAGTGCTTACACAGAGTCAAGGCCTTTTGCTTGGCTAGAGGTGCTCAAGAAGCTGGGAGGAGACATTGCTGGGACACTTGACCCCAACTGACCAAAGGGATTTCCTATGCCATGTGATGTAGTGCTCAGCTATAAAAGCTGGGGGAAAGAAGGAGCAAGGGAGAACATTTGGAGCGATGACGTTTGTCTTCCCAAGTAACTGTTGACATGTGATGGAGCCCTGCTGTCCTCGACATGGCTGAACATCAGTCTGCTGATAAGTAGTAGTGAATGAATTCCTTATTTTGCTTTGCTTGTGCATGCTGCTTTTGCTTTACCTATTATGCTGTCTTTACCTCAACTCATGAGTTTTCTCCCATTTACCCTTCTGATTCTCTTTCCCATCCTACTGGGAGAAGAGTGGGTGAGCAGCTGAGTGGGGATGAGCTGCCTGCTCAGGCACTTTTACAGTACTGACACAAATGTAATGTTGTTTCCAAACAGCTGCCTTGAGTCCAGTATCTTGTTTTCTGTGATGATTTAGATATTTAGACTCATTGTTCATTGCATAGGAATCCCTTCAATAATTAATCTTTTTAGTGTTGTGCAAGTTATTTTTTAATGGTTCGTTGTACTGAAGAGCAAACAAATACATTTTAACCAAAAATACCTGACAGCACAGTTTCAGATTCAGCATGCATTTTACAATTTTACTCCAGCTAACAGAGTGTATATAAGGTAATGATTTCTCACACACTGCAGAGATATCATGTATGTATTGTTTACTTATAGGGTAATATTAATACTTAATTATGTGTGAAGCAGTGACAAAGCTGGGTAATTATGCTGAAAGGACAATGTAATTACCCAGGCTCAGCCCTGTTCTCCCTTTGAGGAAAGGAAGGGAATAGAAAAACTGGAAAGTCTATAGTCTGACAGCTGTATTTTTATCTGCAAGGAATTTCCTCTGTGCTTGGACTCTCTTTAAAGTTACCAAGGGACTTGGCCTTCAGTCTCCTTTGTGCAATGTGGAGATACTTAATCTCCTTGCTCAATGAACTAACTGGAGTAACAGAAGCAGTTCAGCTGCAGTGGAGCTATATTTACGCTGCCTGCTCCATTACATACAATGTACAGGTCTGTCCCAAGCAATGGGATTAATGGGATTGCTAGTTCCAGAGAGACAAGTGAGACTATAGACAAGGTAATTAACTCTTTTTCTTGAGTGCTAGTTCAGCAGAGCAAGGTTTTCACTATGTTGTTTTTAAATTATAGGAATCATCACTGAGATACATAATTGGAAAAAACATGATATTTAAAAGGGAAAGGTTATGTTTAGAACCAGTCGTATTGCTTAAAATATTTGATTCTTTTATCCTGACATATATCCAAAGCTTTGGCATTCTGCAGCTCTCGTGGAAGGATATCTAAATTACACATTCCAAGCAAAGAATGGGTAAGAGGCTGGGAGGAATAGAACAGCCAGTAGGAATGCTTCAGGTTGCCACCACTATGTGGGGTTTTGTCCATTAGAAGTCAAATATGCCTGCTTTATCAATGTGCAGGTAGTTAGAGTAATTTGAGTAGGAGTTTATGTGAAAGAGATTTCCACGAATCTTGTTTACAATTGATTTTCCCAATAATTTCAGATTCAAAATTTTCATTTCATACACAGTGGTGAAATAAAAACTGCATCTGCATCTGTTAGTGTTTCAAATTGTGAAAAAATATCCAGGACTGATTTCCATGTGGGTGCTATTTTGCATTCTGTCTCTGAGTAAGAGTATTTTTAAATCATAATGTTATCCAGCCTAAAAACTGGTAAGAACATTGCAGTGCACTTTACTTCTTGGATTAGATATAGATCTATATTCCTGGAAGGAGTGTCTCAGTGTATGGATATTGCTGATGCTGGCAACTCACTCGTCGTGGATTTTGTCAAGGTAGAATCACAATATTCACTAGTTCAGTGAATAAGATTAACCTTTTCTTATGGAGTGAGAGCATTTAGTATGCTGAGTGTCTTTGGAAAATAGAAAAGATGTCAACATTTAAGAAAAGAAATATATGAAGTGACTGAGTCCTCTTTCTGGTTTGTGTCTGGTTTGTGTCTCAAGTGATACTTTCAGCTCCTGTAGACAGATCTGCTCGAGTATTAAACATTTGCATTGTGATCATTATTGTGGAAAATAAAAAGAAAAGGTTACTTGCCAGACTGCCTCCATTGATAGCCATGAGAAGTGAGAGGAGTCCTGACTGCTCTGTGTATTCTTTGTGTGTCCTTCAGAGGGCAGGAGAGGAGGCTGACTGGATCTAAGTGCATTTCTGGAGAGAATGGGTTGTGTTCCCTAAGCTTTTTGGATGTAGTGACTTTGGCCTTCCAGGAGATAATTAGACTGTTTTCCATTCAGGCTGAGGAGGTAAATATTTCACATTTTGAAATGGAGATGGTGTATTTTGGCCCAGTATCAACCTGAATGCATTTCTTTGCACTTAATTATTTAGGTAGTATCTTTGATTCTTTTCCCTTCTAATTTTAATGTTGGCATTTCACCTAGATTTCAGCGAGGTTAATGCTTTCCTCTTTGATGCTAGTTCTTACTTTTGAGTGTTTCATTGTAGAATCATAGAATCATTAAGGTTGGAAAAGACATCTAATATCATCAAGTTAACTGTCAGCCTATCACCACCATGCCACTAAACCATGTTACTAAGTACCACATCTATAAGTTTTTTTAACACTTCCAGGGCCAGTGACTCCAGTTCCCTGGGCAGGCTCTGCTAATGTCTAATGACTCTTTCTGTGAAGAAATCTTTCCTAATATCTAATCTAAACCTCCCCTGGAGCAACTTGCTTCCTAACACAGTAGTAGTTAGTTCAACTGTGTATTAAAATCAGGGATATTTGCTTTTTTGATTTAATTGTAAAAATAATTTTTTATGAAGCCTTTCATTTTTTTAATGTTTTTTGGTAGGTTACAATATTCTGAGCCAGCCACAAGTCCAAAGAACCATTCTGGACACTTAGGAGGGAACCACTATAGTCCCTTCACTGTTTGTTCTGCTTGTTTTCCTTTAATGGCCATATTTTAGGCATATGCTTGACTTTGTGGCCAATGAATATCTTCAGTGAAGCTGCTAGGAACTGGTTATTAAAATCCATCCCATAGGTTGGAAGTTCCTGTGGCACTTTTCCCAAATACAGAAGAAACCAGCCTGTAGTATTGCTGTGCTGAACCCCTGAGAGAGCCAGCGTGGCACAAACACTGCCATCCAGTACTGCTCCAAGGCCAATATTGTGAAAGTGCAGTCATACCGTTTAGTTGACAATGGAGTTTGACTTTGTAAAGAATGGGTTTGTAGTGGTCTGTGGCTAACAGGCAGATGAAAGCACATAGCACTGCACTTGAAATCTGTACCTGGCAGTTTTGAGGATTGCAAGCCTTTTTCAGGCAAATTATTTTGATATCCTATTCCCTCTGGATGTTCGTATGTAAAGACATGTTGTAGCTAAGATAGCATTGTTCTTTGCACATAGAGGTTGTGGCCATAATCTGGCATTTGTCAGATCTCCTGACAGGTTTATGCATGGCTCTTTACTTTTACAGGACCTGATGCATTCTGAACATTTAATTGGCTGTGTGAATGTTGTGTCTTTTACCATTCTTCTATACAGCTTTCCATTTGACAGGATATTGCTATTGGAACAGCTAAGGAAACTAACTGGTAATAACTGATGCTATTACCAGGCAGTTAATTTGCAAAAGGCCAAGAATGAACAGTTTTGCTATTTATGTGGCACACTTTTTTCTGGAAAAGGAAATCCGCATTGATGAATAATTAAATTCCCAGTCTCCCTGCATGTCTATAATCACGTGCCCTACAGAGACTGGAGTACATTCTACTGTGAGCATTGTGCAGAAGATTAGTAGCTCTGTGGTGGCAATGCTGCTATAACAGTGTGAATTGCACTTTTAATTTGTCTTCCCATCTGACAGAGCATCTCATTATACTTTACAAAATCTATTTTAAATTATACTTTTTAAATTCTCAGTGGAAGGATATTTACATAAAAAAGGTGAAGATTAAATAAATTGTTTTAAGTCATATCAGCAAATCATTTTAATGAGAACATCCTTTCTTCTTGCATTTGGAAAAGAATGTGCATTTTATTCCCACCATGTTTAGTTCCAGTCAGTCAAAAACAGCAAGGACTGGATACAATTTTTTTTACAATACAATCTAGATGTGAAATGTGTGATAAGCCCTACTTTGTGTCATAAAATTATGCAGGCTCTCTAATAACTAACTTGTTAGCTATCTAGAGGCTGAAAAGCATTATAAAATTCTATATAAGATGAGAACTTGCTTTCTCACAAGTAGCACTGAGCAGAAAATTATTACTTTCTGTTAATCTGATTAAATTGTGAAGGAGTATACACAAAAGGTCCTTAGGCACACATTTTAAATAACAACATTACATTTCTTTCACTTCTTCGTTTTGCTCTATTTGCTCATTTTTAACTACATTATTGAAATTTAGGAAGCATAATAGGTGATCTCTTTAATGGCACATCATTATCTTCCCATAGCATAATGCATACTATTCATTCTCTCATATTATTATTCTTTAATCCATTATAATTATTCTCTCCTAGTCTTTGTGTAACTGTGTAAGGAATCAGACTTCCACTGTACAAATGAATAACATTTTGCAATATTCAGAGATCCCAATTAATATCAGTGACCTGTTAATTTGATGGTTCAGTTGGTTGGATTTTGTGTTACTTGGACTCTGTTAACAGCTCTTATTTCTCTGAGCTTTATCTGTTGGAGTAACCACTGTGCTAAGCACAGTAAAAATACTGCAAACTCACTGAAAAAAAGAGTGATTTGTTAACAACCAAATTTATATAAGGCTTCTGGGTGAATAGGGTTATATTTATGTGAAACACTGTATTTATTGCTTTCTCTTATAAAGTATATGGGCCAGGTCCTTTGAAGTAAGGGGAGACTTAGAAAGCAGAGCACTTTGCTTCTAGCAATGCTTTTCCAGCAGATCACACCTCATGGGCTGTAGCTGCTGATGTAGCCTTGGCTGAAGGCTGACTTGGTTGGGCTGGCAGGAGCTTACTTTGCTAGGGGACAGGGCTCTGAGGTCACATCAGTGCATACAGGCTGCTCCAGCTCATGTCCCTACCTGTGTTCCTGTACTGTATATGGATTGACATGAGGTGGTTCTACTGCTTTTTAAAATTTTTAAGTTACTCCAAAATATTACTTTACCTAATGTTACTAATGATTGGCAAGGGTTGGTGTTTGAGTTCAGATCCAGATTTGAACTTTAGAGAGTGCTTGGAGATATTTGGACTTATGTTGCTACTTTATGTCACTACTGTGCTTTTCCATATTTCTGATTTGCCAAGCTACAAAAAATGAGTTTATGTAAAAGCTTTATTTTTTTACACTGTTGGTTTAGGTCACTCTTCATTTTGCAACACCCATATGTTTAGCTTGGCAGTTAAAGTAGAATTCAATTAAAAATAAGTTTTTATTGTATACCTTTCTGACATATTGCTGTAAATTACCCATATTTAAAATGAGTAAGAGAAGTTATGTATAATTAAATGGAAAATAATAAAGTCCCAAATGGACACCAGTGTTTATTAAGACCCTCAGGAACTGAGGATGTCATCCCAGTTCCACAGATACTGGAAAATGTGCTCAGTTTTAGATACAAAAAGTTGTCCTGGTGCAGAGTTCTCGGCTGGAGTGCTCAACACTCTGCATATTTGGCCCCTAACTGAGTATGTGCTCATCTTCTGTGTGTGTACTGAACAGTGATTAGACTTCATAAAGCTATGCAAGCATTTTGGAAAAGAAACCTCACTACAGTTTTAAAAACAACTTCTACCATCTGCTTGGGAAAAGCAGTGGGTCGGTTTTTTGTGAACTTGGCAATTAAATATGCTAAAATAGTAGCAGGATAAAATGGTTGCCATACCTATTAAGAACAAAAGCTAAAATGCAGCTAAATAAGACCAAAACCTCAGACAAAGAGCTGCCATCTGGTTACCAGGTTAAAACAAAACTCCTGATACTCGTAGAACACCCTTATTGGAATGCATTTTTAGTGGGGAATTTTAAAGCAACACAGGTTACATTCTCGTTAGAAAAGCAAATTTCTTATTTCAAGTCTTAAAAAGACTGTGATATATGTAAGTCTGTATATTCTGTGCTTGTTTATTTAGTCTCTGTCGTTTCTGGCTCTAAAGATGACAGCAAAAACTGCAGAAATTTCAGCAGTTCTCTGATTTGCTTACACAGATTGAGATCTTGCACAGAGACACAGTAAACTTAGTGCCCCATTATTCCAGCTCTTGGAATAATGAAATGAGAGCGTTCACTGAGTGAAATGTCATTTCTTCTCCTTACAGTAATAAAGGAAAGCTAGCAAACATAGAAATACCTTTTAAAGATACTTCAGGACTTCAGATATTCTGGAAAATGGTGTTGAGGAATAGACTCGCCTCTAAATCTCAGTGGGGTGTTCAATTGCCAGAGCCACTGCCTTGGGGTAGTCCATCAAGAATAATTTCAGTGGAGAACTCTGTGTATGGCAGAAGAAGAATAACAGTGAGCATAATCTTCTCAAACAAATACATCTCAGTAGCTGGTAGAGGTGTGCAGTTCATTGCTGCTGCTCTTGCCAGGAGGAGGTAGTTGTCATAACTGCATGAAAAGAGGAGATCACAGCTGTGTAATATACTCTTGCTGGGTAAGTAAAGGACTCTGTAAGTGAGCTTCATCTCATCTACCCTGAGACTTCTAAAAGGCAGATCTAGCTGTCTACACTAGTTTATCTTACTCCTTTTATAATGAATAGAGGGAAACTTGCAATTGCAGGGATGATTCAGCAGCCCTTAGATACCTGTATTAAGCTGCTTTGAACCAGTTCCTGAATCTGTCTTTTCCCCTCTATCAACTATGAGAGAAATACAGACATTTAAATACTTAATCTTTAAAATGTTTTAACTAGAACAGGTGAATCCCAGATTATTTGACTAAAACTATGCTGTCTCTCTACTAAAAGCAGACTAGGGAGTGGTTGAGGCTGCAGCTACCTTTCCAGCACTATGCTTGCAGACTGTTTCCAAATGCCCTTTCCAAACTTTTATTTCTGGATAACGTTCAATTGCTATGATTAATAGAGCAAAGGTTACTTGTGCATAGCTCAACTTGGTGACATGTCCTTAAGTGTTTTAAACCAGTTTGTCTGCAGGTGTTCTTGCCATTTCTAAACTCCTGATACTTTTTGGTGGTGTGACATTCACAGTGTTATATCCTTTGGGGAAGGAAGTGGAGGAGGCTGTTGTTAAACTTAGCTTTTCTTCTGGATGTTCAGCCCTTGAAATACACTTTTGTAGTCTCTGGAGTACCAGATGTGTCCACAGTTGTAGGCCTGCCTTCCCTCTAACTTACCAGATTCTGAAATGACACTGAGATCAAATCTCTGACCTTGATTTGGCTGGGAGGGAGTGGCAGTCTTTGCATTCAAAATATTGTTGCACATCGTATTCAAATATAACAGCTACTGAACTGAGAAAGTCCCCTGATAATGTCTTGTGTTTTAGAGATCATCTGCGTTTTTTCATTGGATTCAGAAATGATTTCGTTGCACAAAATCAGCAACAGATCTCATTTCTTACTTAGAAATGATTTTGTCAGTGTTTTGGGGATTACTCTGTGGTTAGCTCTCCAGTTTAGCTGAGCCAAATGTCTTGTAAATACATCTGGGTTGCATATTTACAAGCATGTCATCAAACTACTTTAGTGAAGAGACATTGAAAATGTAGGTATTTTAGAAGTGACTGCTTCCATGTTGTTTGATATACAGTGCATAGGAGATCATAGCCATTAAGTTCAACTAGATTTTTAATAATCTTTAATAAAAGAACTGCTTTCAGGGGAATAAACTTGCAAGGAATGTCTGGGTGCTTATTTTGAGCCTTCAGTGTGTGTCTGCCATGTAGGTTCTATGCAGCCTTCTGGACAGCAATTTTATTATCATTTCATGAAGCCTTGAATATTTCTGTCACTTTCATAAAAGGCTTGTAGTCACTGAGTGTGTTTTCAATTTATGTTAATACTCCTGTGACATTCAAGGGCACAATCAAAAGCAGTGATTTCCTTTTCCCAAACTCTGTGTTCCTCCAAACTACTGTTTACAAAATATCGAGATGGACTTTCAGAGGAATGATAAATATATGCATCAACCATTATGAATGTTTAAAGGTTTGTCATAAATAACCTCTCTTTTGCTCAGTGGGTCTTTGGAACACAAATCATGAGGTATTTGCAGAAAAGCTAAAAAAAAAATCAGATTTACTTACTGCATATTGACACTGCTTATGTATTATTCTGAAGAAAATAAAGGATCATAGAATTGAATGTTCTTGTCTTCAAATTGTAAAAATCCAGTATTTTGTCTCAAATTTTCCCTGCCAGATAAAGGCTATATAAGCAATGAAAACTTCAACATGAGTGATACCAGAATACTGGCATGGCATGGTCATCAGAAGTTTACAAGATGTCAACTGATAGGAACAGAATATCTGGTTAATGAGGGCTCTTTAAGGCCATGAAGAAAAGTCTTATTTGTTCTATGCCCTCTACACACCCTGGTAGTTATTATGGTGGAAGCAGGATCAATGTTCTGCTCTTTCCTGTTATGATGTTCATAAATTCTGTGCTATTCCATATTGTATTGAAGGGAGTTGCTTTCTACTGATTCTTCTATTGATAGAAAAACAGTACTTCTGGGAATTACGATTTGAATAATTTCTAATCATTTTGATACTTTGATTTTTGATTTTTGGTATGCATTATTGAACATGTAGTTAAAGGATATTATTTCTTTGTTTTGTCTTTTGTTTTTTACAGTGTAGCCCTACTGCCTTTTCTTAGTACTTGCAGTATCTGTGCACTGGCTTTTAAATTATGTCTCTGAAATCTGCTTAGCTGTAGCCAACTAATTCTTAATTCTACAGGTACAGTAGAATTTTGCAAAAATAGGAAAAACTGTATGTGGGATTTTTTAAGGACTAGATTAACATTTATATAGTATTGCCCACTGCTGGGGCTAGATTAGTCAAAGAGTAGAAGATGGAACTTAGTCTTTGGGTCTGTCCCACCTTCTTCCTTCACATGTGCTCAGACACAATGAAGATAATCTGTGGTTATCTGTAGATTGGTTCCCAGAAGTGCTGAGAAAAGGCAGTAGGATGAATAAAAGTAGGACAGCTAAAGAGTCCTGCAAGAGAGATTCATCATAAAGTTCCCTGGTTGCACCACACAGGCTTAAGGTTTTTCTCCAATTATGCAGGACCACTTTCCTCTTCTGCTTGAAGGGATTTGAGTTCACTTTTGCATGATTATGACTTTATCTTAATGACTGCACCATATAATTTTCACTTTTGTCATGCACAATAGTTTTTTTTACCTGAGGTCAATGTCGTAACCACTGGAGCTTCAAAGACTATTTTATATCTATGTGGTGCCATGAGGACATACTGTGGGAGACTTAGCTCAGAAAACCACATAGATATAAAATAGTCTTTGAATCAGGGAATGACTTTTCTGTGTGATGGCTGCCTCATTCAGATCATTTAGCTTTTAGTGGAATACAGGTCTTTTCTGTCTGTTCTGATGAATATTTAATCATCTTCTCAAATTGGAACACCTTCAATGAGAGGATTTACAAAGCTTCTCTAATTCAACAACAGATTGTGACCAAAAGCTGAACATGAAGTAAAACGATGTTTTATTTCTAAAACTCACCTCTTAGACTATGTAGAAAGCATATTCTGCAATATGTCAGGACATTCAAATATGAGTCCAAGCTAACTGAAATTAAGTATGGCTTCTAGGAAAATATTTTTTTAGTCACTTTGTCTGTGTGGGTTTTGAATAATGTAGTTTTTATAAATGATCTTAAAGATTCATTTCACCTGCACTGGAAAATACTGCTTTGGGGTTTTAAGAGCTTAATGTTTTGTATTTAGATAGCTTTCAAAATCAAGGATTTAGTTGCAATAAGATTTAATATAAAAGGTGGAAATACTGAAGCAGTTTCAGCTTATTTCCAGTCTATCTACTTGTCTCACCAGTTCTATTGACCCATTGAGACTGTTCTCTGTGCTTCCATTCTACCTTCTGATTTGCACTTTTTCTCCCTGTCTGCTTTACACTGTTTCTGAGGGACTGAACAATCATTGTGCCTTGTGGGAATGCTCTACCTCTAGTTGCCACAGTCCAAAGGATAATGTGCTGGTGGAGGCAATGACCACTGCACATCCAGGCCAATGTACACATGGGTATATACAGGAGAAAGGGCACTAAAGGTGAAGTTCTGTGGAAGCTCAAGATCTAAAAATATCATTAGAATTTCACCTGATAAAACCTAAATGAAAGTATTTTTTTCATTTTTTCTCTTGTAATTTTTTTTTGTTTTGATGCCTTTTATGTTTGCACTGAACAAAATATTTAACCAAAAGAAAATAAGCATCTTATTTCTTTTATAGACAGTATATATAACAAAACAAAGGCCTGCTCTTAGCCCTCAAAAATGAGAAGCAGCACCTGCTTCTCTACAAAATTCCTGTAAGACATAGGTGATTTGTGTGTAGATCTCTTTTTAGCTTGAGAAATTTGATCATACTTTGAAAATATGAATAGCTTGCTCCAAATATTATCCCTTGATGCTTTTTCTGTTTTGTATCAAACAATTATTCAGAGAAAGAGTGACTGCAGTCTAGTGGTTGGGACATTCACCTAGGAGAAGAAATATATATTTTTGATGTTGCAATGAATAAGATTTTTTTCTAGAGGCAGCATTAGCTAAAGAATCTGAGTACCATACACTACTGCATAGTCATCAGGATATTTTTCTGGAAGATGAAGGCTCATATTCTTTCAGCTACCTTCAAGGACCTGAACATAGATTTTCCATATTCTGGATGAATGACTTATGCAGTATTATTAGATTAAGAGGTCTGTTGCTGTGTCCTTCATTTTGTGTATTTAGTTTGATTTATTTTTTTTCCTTCTCACAGTTGCCTATGTGACCTCAGTGAAAATTTCTGCATAATTTTTAATCAATTAAACTTTATTTTCTCAGCAAGTAAGCTACAGAACTTTCTTTCTGCTATAAATAAAATAAATTCCATCCCACTTTTAATGCATTTCACAAACTGACAAGAAGAGATAAGGTATTTTAAAATCAGTTTGTACTAAAATTCTCTTCTGGATTTGAACATTGCATTGTGGTGCTCTGATTTCAAATTTTAATGTGGGCTCATCTTTATTTTTATCCCTGCCTTTTCAGTGCATTAATACATATGTACATACTGATACCACTTAAGCCAGAAGACAACAACAATAAAACACAGTATTTTATTTTTTAAATAGTATTTCAGAATGATCATATTTAGAGAAACAGGCCAAAATAGAACACTTTTTTTGGTCTGGAGACTCCTTCTCATACTGCCTGTTGATGTGTATTTCTGAATTATAGCAATGTCGCATTTCTCTTTTGCCTCACGTAAAGATTTTCATTATAGCTGAACAAAGAATTGATATTTGATGAGCTTAATCTGGCTGACGGTATATTGCAAATATATGGTGGTGTATATTTATTGGAGCAGTAAATTTTGGGTGAGTTTTGTTGCCACTGCCTTGCATTGTTTGTTCATGTAAATGCTTTGCATGTCTTACAGTTAATGAGATGATGAATGGTTTGAGATGGCTGCTAAACTTTCAAGTCGTGGCATATGACTTAGTTTCATCAGCTCTATTTTATCTTGCATGGTATAGAACTATTATTATATCTGGTTTTTCTTAGTAATGTATGTAAAGTAATATACCTGTGCTCTAGTAAATTATAATCTGCCTTTACTAAAACTAAATCATGATTTCACAGAAACAACATTCCAAACCATTCTATCTCACCATTTATCTTTAGAATTTTGGTTAATTTTCTGCTGTCTTTCATTTATGGCTCTTCCTGTGTTGTACTAGCTAATTCTCATTCTTGTCTGAAGACTCTTCTCAAGTCTTACACATTTAGGGAATAATGCTTTCTTAGTATAGGAGACACATGGAAAGCCTTTCTAAGGCAGCATTGAAAGAATCATAGTGAACTGTATTGCTTTTGTATGTAACCCAATTTAGATTGCTCCTGACAGCAGAATAGGCAATACTTGGCTTAGTTCCTAGACAGTCCCAATTAGTTATTATAAAAAGAAGAATTAAAAGAAGAAAAAGGAAAAAATTCCTATGAAAGTATAATGACATAACTCTCTTTAATACTGAAATACAAATGAAGGTAAATATGTTTTTTTTGTTCCACTGAGCATGCATAGGAATGCAAATGCAGAGGTATTTCTGAAACAGTTAATCCTTTTGTAAATATGGTAACATCTGAGGATTTTCTCAGCCAAATCTGTATTAGGGAACAAAAAAACCCAATGAGTCATATTTAATTTACTCTAATAAACTTCTAATTTAAGGACACTTTACATTGCTAGGCTGGAGTGAAAGAATATTATTCTAGTTATGAATATGACCTTTATTTATTTGGATAAAGTCAACGGAAATGTACTTGGCCTTGATCCTTAAGTCCTATCTGCCAGGGCAGCACAAGGCCAGTGCTTTCCCCCTGGGGAAGGGATATAGGGGAGTGGGCAGGACAGATCCTTGCTGTCCAGGGCACGTCTCACCTCCAGTAAGTAATTTCTTAGGCTTTCCTTTTTGTCCAGTTGTTTGCTCTTCACCTAAAAGGGTCAACCTACACATCTTAAAAGTGTGGGTTTTGGTAGCTTGGCTATCAGACTCAGGGAAAAGCAATCAATAATCCAGTGGCTGAGAATGGCAGGTATGGAGCCAGTGAAGTATCCAGTTTGACATTTTTACAATGAGTTGTGCTTTCCATCAACAGCAGAGTTGCTTGTAGATTAGGTAGTATTCAGAATGAAAAAAAAGACAGCAAGCAAAGCTCATATCTTTAATTTTCTGCATTGAAAGACAAAGGTTTTGCTGTTTCACAAAAAGGAACAATTCACTGAGTAATTTGAAGTAATTTATTCTGTGCTCTATGCTCTAAATTAGGGGCATGTACTGCAGGTAGCTGTCCCTGATTTTGGCACACAAGCTGTCCTTCCCTTTGCTGTGGTGTCACAGTAGGAATAATAACACTAAAATGCAGATCAGAACTTGTTTGAAGACCCCCTGAGTGACACGTCCCTTTCAACATGCCATTGAGGTTCTGAAAATGCTTTTCAGATTATTCACAACCGAAAGGGCATCTTATCCCACTATAAAATAATGATGATAATTATCTCCTTCCTCATGAGATTATAGGGCTGCGTCTACAACAGCAAATAGTTTATCCCTACAGAAGTGATTTTGTAAACTCAAACTGTTTTGGTTGAGGGCACCATGCCCCTGTTATATTCATTGATTGGCGAATGATGTTGTTTTCCACTAGCTCTTGTCCCCTGAACTGAGAGCACCCCTAAGCTGTTGGAGAGCATGAGGTGCACTCTCAGGCTCATCTTCAGCTTTATTTTCATCTAAAGTGATTAATTTCATGTTCTCAAGACTCACTCCCTGATGTGATCCAGATCATAGTAAATGAAGATGACTCATAAATTTGTTTGAAGTCTAGCTCTAAGCCCAATTGCTAACATAAACACACCTCCTAAGAGTCTCTGTCTGGAACACTAAAGGAACAGAACACTATTTATTGATTTTTGTTATTCACCTTCCTATAGTGCTCTACCTACAAATCCCAAGCACATCATGCAGCAGGAAGCTGGGTATAGACTTGTAGGAAGTACAGGTTATGACTGGCTATTTAATGAGCTCCTGGCCACATTAAAATGCCATTGCAAAGCTGGCATAGTACATACCAAAGTGAGTGATTGTTTCTGGAGGTATTCTTGCTCAGGACTGTACGGTCAACATAGCTCTTCCAGAGCTGCTGGAACCCTTCAAAAGAGGGTGTTTGAAAAGGGGCTGGGAAATTGATCTGAGTTTTCAAGGAAGACTGGGTGCCATTTAGATTTTTTTTTTTTTAAGAATAAGCTATTTATTAGTAATTTCTTACTGTTTCAGAACACTGATGAGGAAATAAAGACTGAGAGGAGGCTTCGAAGTTTTGTGGCATATAGCATGATTCTTAAGAGAGCACTAGTTATTATAGCCTATGTAGGAAGTTAGATAGCATGCTAGGGTCAAAACAATCCACCAATATTTTATAAAAACCATCTGCATAGACAGAAAATCTGATTTACTTTTCTGTGAGTAACTTTAAAATTCAGATTTTCCTTGTTTGCCTACATGTGCATACCTGTGCTTAGTACAAGCTCTGTATCTGGATTAGCTTCTGGACTTTGAGTTCTGCTTCCCAGCTGGTAGCTGAAGGTTGTTTGTACAGCTTGGCTTCCTTTCTGTAGCATCTCTTAGACTGAAAGAAATCTTTTCCTATGCACTAGCTCAGGAATATGATACTTGTGTTATGTATCAGATCCATATTTTGGAAGAACAAGGTCTAACTTTGGTCTCACTTTGTGGGGTTTTTTTCCCCCCTGGAAGTGGTGTCTGTGGTGTCTGTGAAGAATGAGCATATGTTAGGACTTGACATTAAAAGAGTGGAGGAATGTGTTCCAACTGTGTTTCAAACTAGGTTTGTTCCCAGTCGACAACTCTACTGTATTCTTAGTGTGTTATGTCAGCTCTTAGAGCTATTCTTGTCATTGTACAAGCAAGCTTCGTATTTCTCTGTGATTTGAGCAACCTGTCATTTTTTATTTACTCTTGAACCCTTGCCTTTAAGTGTGGCCCAAAATGTGTAGGAATCAGGTATAAAGACAGAGATTGGGCTCAGACCTACCTGTTATTTGTCAGAAGTGCTGCTATACCTATTGACTGATATAATTGTCATGAATAGCAGGGGGGAACAGAGTCTTGCTTCTCTGTACATCTGCAGAGGTCTGTCACAGTGTTACTTGCCAGACGAATTCCTTGGAAAAAACAAAATGTAACCTTCAGTAGGGAAGTGATGCAGTAGAATCCAAATGGTTCCTGTGGCTGCACTAAATTTCAAGTCTGGCAAGATCATGTAATATAACCATAGCACTTCATCAGTAGTCTTACATGCATGTATAAATCCCAGAATTAGTCCTACAGTACTGCTTGAAAGACATATGTAAGGTGGTAGTTACTGTAAGTGGATTTAATAATAACATAGCTTTTAAATTCATGTATTTGCACCCCTAAAATACTTGTAATTGTATCATTTCTTCTGGTTTTATCTTGAAATGCTTAATTAATTTTTGAAAGTACATAGTTTTGTTTGTATTTTGGGGGGGGATGTTGGTTTTTTTTTTCTTTTGGACTCTTGGGGAAAATAAGATTACAGAATCACAGAATGTTAGGGATTGGAAGGGACCTCTGGAGATCATCTAGTCCAACCCCCCTGCAAGAGCAAGATGATCTAGAGCAGGTTGCACAGGATGGTGTCCAGTCAGATTTTGAATATCTCCAGAGCTGGAGACTTCACCACCTCCCTGGGCAGCCTGGGCCAGTGCTCCAGCACCCGCAAGGTAAAAAACTTCCCCCTTATGTTTAGGTGGAACTTCCTGTGGGTAATTTCCTTCATAGCTTGACAATTGTGATGAATGCTAGTTTTATGATGTCAGTGGTAAAAATAGAATGACATCAGGGAGGTTTTCAATTTAAAGCAAGAGTGATAGAAAAGTGAGCAAATTCTAAAAGAAGTGAGGGAATCTTAACTGCAGAATAGTCACCTGTGCTTAGCAGAATGACTTTAATTCACTGAAGTTGGTCAAAAAGTACTGAAAGGTCCACAAATACAGTACTGTGACTTCTAGGGTCATCCTAAATTTCATGGCACATAGATGGCACTGAGGCCTTGACGGTGTTGAAAAATAAGCAGGAATATCTATTTTAATGGCAAATTTTTGGATGGAACCCAGTGTGATTTCAGGTCATTAGTGAGGACCCTCACAGTTTTTTTCACATAGGGTGTGACAGAGAGAAATGCTGTGACTTTTTTTTTTTTTTTTTTCTTCTTTTTAAGGGAAGTGAAATGGCTTGGAAAAAAACACTACACTAACACACTTGGAAAGAACTTAAAGTTTTCTTCATGGAAGAACTGGCACTTGACTTCTTGTACTAGTGTACAAAAAAGGGGTCACGATATTGCTGTAGAAACAAGACTGGAGGAGACTTCCTAAATGGCTGAGCTGAGCATCCTGATCTTGCCTGCTGGCAAGTTATTATCTAATCCATTTCATATGGACATATTTCTTGCCTTCACTGTGCTTATTTCCTTTCCTTGATTTCTCTGTTTCCCTTCTGTGTTTCCTTTGTTCCACAAGCCAAGCTCTTTCAAACTCTTGTTTGAAACTCTTGTGGTAGAGCCTTCATTCCTATGACCATCATAGTCGACTGTCCCATATGTATTGTGGGTTGCATTTTTCTTTCATGAAGATGGTTGGCTATAATTGTATAGGATACTCTGAATGATAGTTTAAGAAAATTCATACTTGTCCTTCTGTGTCTTTATTAGAAATATGTCATTTAGTAATTTATAGGATTTTTCACAGCCTTATGTCATACTGATACAGATGTGTTCTTGGTGATCAACTAAAATTAACTAGTTGTTTTTTACATGTGTTGTTGTAAATGGTGAATTCCCAACTGGTAGCAGAAATGCTGTTAATCCCTGATACTCCCTTTCAGTACTACTTGCTGTTATCTCACCCGGATCCACTTTTCAATTCTTGTAGTGATCCACAGAGTCTTTGGCTTAATATGTAAGTTCTGGAGTGACATTGAAGAAAATGCTTTATCTAAATCCAGAGAAATTATATCTACTTCATTTCTTTGTCTGCAAAATCAGTTATCAAAAAAGCTGTCGAGTTAGTCTGGCACAATCTACACTTGGCAACACTGCTACATTTTATCCTATGTTCTATTTACTTCTCAGTCTTTAATTTATCTTTTTCTTCAAAGCCTGTTCTAAGCTCTTGTAAACTGAAGAGGTCAGACTAATAGGCTTACACTTGCCCAGATCATTTTCGTCCTTACTTTTAAATATGGGCACTTCAGTTGCCATTCTTCACTAATACTTGATGCTTTCTCTGCCTTGATAGATTTGGAGGCTTATCTCTGCCACTCCAGTGGCCTTTATGAAATCACAGTACACCTAGTGATTCAGGTCTCAGTGAGACATTTTGTTCAAAGCCCCTTGAACTGTTATCCTTTT
Organism: Bucco capensis; assembly: GCA_013396975.1. Lineage (NCBI taxonomy): Eukaryota > Metazoa > Chordata > Aves > Piciformes > Bucconidae > Bucco > Bucco capensis. The sequence goes on along the minus strand of VWZO01022654.1, from coordinate 603,768 downwards.
TTTTTTTTCCCAGTTAAACTTTTCATTGGTTAGTGAGATATGAATAAAGAAAATTTAAATAATCTTCTGCAAGAGGATCACATGTAAGATATAAGCAAATACTACTGTCATGGTGATTGACTAGATAGTACCCCCTACAACTTAAAGCTCCCTTAAGCACAGAAACCAGGGAGAGTTTAAAGTGGTATAATAATGTCAGAGAAACTGATGTGAATTGGAGCCCAAGTACCTTCTAATGCTGAGCACTTAACTGTAAGAGCTTATTCCACAGGCTATAGGACATCATTGGGCAGATTAAAGATGTTAGACTATCTTGGATGTTTGAATATTCTGTAATGTTTTAAGTTAGCACTGAAAACCACAATGAATGGCATGTACGTGTCTAATGCTAATTATTACTATTAGTTTTATATTTTCATAGCTACAGAGAAGTACAGAATCTAACCCCACAAAAAATCATGACATTTTCTTTCTGTGTACTTAGTAATGTGTCAGTATCAGTGTTCATCAGGTGAACACACTTTTGCTGGTCCTGATGAAATGACCAAGAAAGAAACTTGATATATACAGTGTTAAATACATTGTATGGTTTGAGTTGAAGCAGGCTAGGAGGACAGTGCATTTCTTGTTTACTCTTTCTGTGCTTTCTTTATTGCTTTCAGTTAGGTGTTGCATCTGAAAATTAATGAAGGTGAAAATTACAATTAATTGTGTTGACAAAGAACTGGTGTTAATCTGGAAGCAGGAGAGATTAACATTGATAGCATTTAGAGGAAAGGCTATTCATCAGTATCATACGAGTTTTTAAGGCAATACCATCACAACCATACATACCCTTTTGGAAGAAAAAAGTTTTCCTCGTAATCTCTCAGATTTTTGGCTGTGAGGTGGCATGCAGCTAGGTGGCAAAAGCATTTTGTGACTCTGGCCATTTAAGCATCTATACTTACCAGATTTTGGAAACAATAATATATATGTAAATTTCACATCCAAGTGCTATGAGATGCTCCTGGCAAATGTAATTATCTGTATGTGCATCTGTCTCCAGTTTCCTGCTACTGGGAAACTAATGGAAATATGTAAGAAAAATGTTCATATATTCAATAAATTTTATTTTTTTTTGATATATCAGATGTTTTCTTTTCTTGAAACTGCCTCCTCTTATAAAAACTCACTCACTAATCACTTTTCAAGAACTCATGTTGTGTACATGCATCTCTCTTTGGGCAAAATATGTGGTTAACTTTAAGTATGTGCTTAAGTCAGTGATTTAAATAGAAGATAAGCATCGGCATGCATGACAATTATAAGCTTAAGTACTTTGGAGAAGAAGAATTAATTTGCCTCGGTGTCTTAAGTCTTAGGTGATCGCCTTTCAAAAACTCTCCTTATGGCATTAAATCTAAAGTTCTTCAATCCTCTTCCACTGGTACAGTTGTGCTGAAAGTAACAAAGACAACCTTACTGTAATGATCTGCCAACAATGCTGTAACTAGTTCTGAGGATTTCTCAGGAGCAGAGCTCAGCTCTCTAGGGCGACTTGTTCTGCTAGTAAAAGATCCACACTGGTAAATGACAACTCTGGGGGGGAGAATCAACAAACCCCACCCCTTTTTCTTAGCATAAAGGTGTTTCCCATGTGACTCCTACATAAGACCTGCATGCTTTGCTAGGCTAAGTGCCTATTCTCTTCCTTGCCCATGTAGATCAAAGAAAGTAGCTTACGGGAATAGGCCTGTGTTTTTCCTCTTGCTTCATTTCAGAATCAGAATGCACTTTGTGTCTCTTACAGGCTGTGATGTATGAAGCAGAAAGAAGATTGATTTTCACAAGCTACCTTGTACCTCAAGTAATGAGAGTGGCAAATTACTTGTTCACTGAGCAAACATGACAGGAATGTCATAGAGGGAATTTATATATATGCAAACACACGGCAGGGTCACATTGGTGTTACTTTTACAAAGTGACCTTATCCACCAGAGGGGCATTTTTAAACCTTCTTTAGCTTACACAGGAAAGGATTAATAAAACTGCAAATACCTGCATTGTGTGGGATGTAGAAACTAACACAAATAACAAATCATGTAAGATTCAACACAGTACGCAACACAGTTTAAATGGCTGCATTATTTCTGTAGAAGAGACTTGGGGTCAGAAGTGATTTCTGTTGCTCACTTAGGGTTTCTCTGAAGTAGCAAAATATTTGTTGTAAAAAGAAAAGAGAATGTGGGACTAATTTTCTGTCAGGATTTTGTCTCAAACATTTCATCAGGAATGAGTAGAGAAATAGGCTTACACTTCTCTTTATGAACACTTGTATTCACAGGGTGTATATGTTTACAGAAGATAAATAGATCTTACTGACACTGAAAGTTTCTACGCATGTAAAGCAGGAATGAATGAATTTTGAACAGCTTCACAGAAGCTGATGTTTGTAAAGAAAAGAAAGAAAAAGAGCAACAGAGAAAAATGCTGTTACTCCTAGGATACAGATGAAAATTTTATTAATGTATAAGCTCTTAAGGGAAGAATGAAAGCTATTATTTCCTTACTTTTTTTTTTTCTTCTCAACAGTAAAGATAACATGAGATTACACTTCAGTTAAAATAGGAGAGGAAGGCAATTTAGCACTGGCCTTACAATGTAAGGTAATTCCCATAGGATTCTCCTCTATTTCTGAACTGTTGCAAAGGTGACTGATCTCAAGCCCAGAAGCAAAGGAGGAAGAAAGTAGAAACTCAGAAGCTTATGGATGCTACATTGCTGCAGTGAAATTGAAAATACATATCTGCACATGACAGTTTGAGTACAGTCAAATAGTAGGATCACATCTGCTGTTGGGAGGGGGCTGACAGTGAGGTGGAGCAGTGATGGGGAGAGCCTGTGTGCAACCTAGTAGTTGCTTCTGATGAGCCACGGAGGCCAGGGGTAAGGATTTCTGCTGACACAACAGCTTGTGAAGCTTCTCTGCAGCATTAGATGTGTTTTCACCCTGAGGAAAAAAAAATAGCATTTTTTAACCTGTTTTTGTCACTGATCACCAAAATGATCTATTCTTGAGTCTGTGATACCAGATTCGTGATGGACTTACGGAGTGTACTTCAGAGAAAAGGAATCTTACTGAGCAAAAGTAGCAAATCCTATGAATGTATTTGTTGTGTTATGGTATTAGTGAAGAGCTGGTCATGACAGAATCATCTTGCACTCAGCCACTGGCCTCTCTGAATTATGTGGATTACATCTTTTTTTTTGTTTGTTTTGAATCTGGCCCTGGAATTACAAAAGGAACTATATTTTTTTTCTTTGCCTCTAAGGACACTGAAAAATGAACTCAAACATGACAGCTTTTTGTTCCCTCTTCTATATGAAAGTGCTGAGAAACCCTTGGGTTTATTTCCAATATGTGAGGATTGGAAACTGAAGGAAATTTTTGTTACACGTAAGGTTTGCATTTTTGTGTTAAATTGATTTTCAAATGTAGGCATATCTTATATCATGGCTGTTCTCAATTTTGATCACCTTTGGCTTATGTGGCGTTATTGAAGGCTCTAAATATCACAGCAAGGAAAAGGTTCTACAGAAAGCAGGGTAAATAGAAGAGGAAAATTTCTCACAGAGAAATCCATTCAGGTTAATAGCTATAGTTTGTGTGGAGCTCTGCATCACCTCTAGTAAAAGCAGACCTCAGTTCAGAGCTTGTTTGTTCTATTTAACACAGCCTGTTGTGCTAGTGTAATAGCAGCCTCGTAATGGACTGAGTTTTATTTCCTGGATGCTCTTACTTGACATCGATCAGGGTTGCAAGAGGTTAATAGTTATGTTTCAGAGCTGAGGTCAAATGCTATCTAGTTCCAGTGTCTTCTCAGTGCTGTATCATAGGCAGTTTTGCAAATCCACAAAAAATAACCAGCCCAGGTAGTAATCCATGCACTTAGATACTGAGCATGTCTCTCTCCTTGTTATCTAGCTGTTTGCCTGCTTTGCTGATGAGATGCATCCATCCCAACCCCCTGAGTTTCTTGGACTACAAAACCCTTCACTTTTAATTTCCAGGTCTGTATTGCTACAGTGTGAGTTCTGTGTGTAGCCAGACCTCTGGGAGCAGAGTGCATCATACTTTGTGCTTATGCAGCTACTTGTCTACCCTTGGACTGACCATTGTGAGTGACCAGTGCACACAACTGCAGGTCTAGTGTTACACTGCATAATTAGTTTGAAACTTAACATCCTTTTCAAACTATTTTTTTTAATTTGTGCTCCTGTATGTTATGAACACTTTAACTGCAGAGGTTTTTCTTCTTTGTACTTCTGCTGATGGCCTCTGAACTATTAGTCCCAAGCTAGAGCTGCTACTTGCACTGACTTTTCTGTTAATTATGCCTATTACGGGACTGCTAGAAGACAAAGGTATGATTGTTGTCCTTCTAAAGGTGAATACCACAAATGAGCAATGCAGAACAGTGCAATAGGCTTGTGGTACAGAAATGTATTGTGTTTCTCATGACAGGAAAACCTGGCAATAATACTGAGCCAAGATTTTCTGCGTCAAAGCTGAAACCTTTTCTTTACATTGCAGAAGTCTCTTCTATATTCAGTTCTGGCTTACTCCTCTTTGGTATGCTGGGCTGTGGGCAGCAGTTTGTATTGTCACTCTGCCACCCACCCTGCAGGGCTGCTGTTCACAGGCAGATAGGTTGGTTTTCTCTTTCACCCTGCTGCTACTGTTTTTCTTCATGTATTTGCATTTTCGGCTGTGCATTTGCTGCCAGCTTTGCAGCACAGCCAGCGAATCTGACAACAGCAGAGTACAGGAAGGAAATGTATTAGATTCAACTTTGCTTAATGGTGCAAGTCCCACTGGGTTTTGAGCAGTGTTGGCTAGGTGAGGAAGAAAGATTTGATTTTAATGAGCGGTGACTTGGCACCAGCTTCATAATGGGTGCAGAATGAGAATCCAGGAGTGAAAGAGTTAATTCATATTGTGTTCACAAAGGTAGCTGTGAAAGAGAATATGCTGAATTTTCTTTTTTTTTTCTTTACAGTGACAAATAATATATTTCCCTTTAGCTTTGAGTGCTTCATAAACCTGGAGCTGATGATGAATATGCAGTTTACACTCCAAAGGCACTGGAATCAGTGCAAGAAGGCAGAGCTTGGTGTGGTTCACAGCACACTGTGACCTCCACTGTAGTTGTTAATCAGTCAGGCTTTCAGGGACACATCCACCATACTAGAGATAGCACTTGCTTACTCCTCTCTCTTTTTCCGTGACAAATGTGGTACCTGAACATCTGGGAAACACACTGTGGATGTGTGACTTCTGACAAAGGATACTGAGTTCTGTTTGCTCTGAATTCGTGTTTAGGAGGGTTTGGTAACACTCTTCAGTGGGTTCTTAATTTGAGTCCTAGTGTTTTGTTATATACAGACTGGTGTGGAAACTTATTGATGCTTAACAAGATCTCATCAATCTCCTGGAGAGCAAGATTGGCAGTTTTCAGGGAAGTGTTCTGATTACAAGTCTAGAAATCATGAGTGGAGTTGTGGGGTGTGTATGTGGTTGCCTTATCAGTGTGTGGTGTTCCATTAGAAAGCAATTTGCTCAGAGGAAAGGAATTGCTTTGAAGGCATGGAAAGAAATTTGGAACTTTGAACAGTCTACTGGTTAATTCTGTATTAGAGCAGTGTGCCTTTCACAAGAGTTGTGGTTGCCCAAGAGAGTGTTGTACATGAACAAAGAAAAGATACTCTTCAATTCCTATGGGTTTCGTATGGCCGTAATAAGAGACAAATGCTCAATCATACCAAAGCAATGCAGTTTTTTTCTGGTTGGAAAGGCACTGTGGTTCCAGGAATTACAAAACAGCAATAATTTTGTTCAAGTGATCAAATTTGCAGCTTTTCTAGTGTAAGTGATTTAAAATAGACATCAGCATCCTATTGACCTATAAGCAGAAACACAACCATCATGCAGAGCTCTTTCTTAGCCAGCTCCCTAGGGCTCTTCTCTAGAGAATGAAAAGTGAGAGAAGGTTTCATTATTATACATCCTGCCACTCTGTGCACAACTGTAATCTATAAGCACTAGAGCCTACATTCCTGAACTTGTCTCTTTTGGCAGGTGGAGGAGTATTTTGTCTTTGGAGGAGGTTACCGAGAAATAAGTCATGTGTTACCTTGTGCTTGAACCACCACAATAGTTTGCTGTCACGGTGAAAACATCACTGAGCAAGATGAGGGTAGCTGTGTGCAATTTCCCTTGGTGCAGTAAATAAAATCTTTTCATTACCATAAAGTAGACAGGCAAGAGAACAGTGGACCTGCCCTGCCTGAGTCCATGTTTCCAAACCATTCATGTTTTGCTGACAGGATTTCTCTGTGGGAGGGTTGGTATGTGTGCTGGAGATCTATTCAAATCTCTTATCTCCTTTTGACTTGTGGGCAGAATGCAAAAAGAGTTGCAATCCTAAAGGCTAGAAGCTGCACAAAATGAGGGGAGAGTACTGCATGGACCATGACTGGCCCCAGATATACCAGAAGAACTGCTCTGCTCATCAAAACTTCCTGCAGAGCTGCATGGATTTGTCCCTCTTGTCACCTTTGGAGTCTGCTGTGGTTTTGAACTCTGCTTGTACCTTGAGAGAAATGTGATGAGTGAAGATGTTGAATTCTCCTGTTACTGACCAGGATGGAGGAACAGCAGCAGACCAGGGAGGGATGTTATACTGATACTCTATATTATGTACCTTATTTACAGCCAAGCAGAATTTAAGATATAAGGCTTGTCAGACAGATAATTATAAAAACTTATGAATTCTCCTTAAATTAAGACAAAAAATGTTTTTTAAAGAAGTTTTGTTTGTTTTTTTTTTAAATAAGCATTTATATTTTTGTGTATGTTTGTTTTCAGGATGAATAAGAGATACTTACAGAAAGCAACAAAAGGAAAACTGCTAATAATAATATTTGTTGTAACACTGTGGGGGAAATTAGCATCTGGGGCAAATCATCATAAAGGTAAGAAATTCCATTCTGTTTTTTTTATGCTGTTGTGACTGTGGCCTCTGTCAACAAATTCAGAAGAGTCTAGCCTTTGTGACCTTTTTTCCTTATATGTATTTGTGTCTCCTGGTATTGGTTCACTAGTCAGTGCCAAAGGAGGAGAGTTTTCAATAGACTTCTGTTAATTTATTGAGAATTTAAACATTTCAGTCCCATTTTCAGCATTCTCTGATTTGGGGTAATTTTGTAATGATGGTACGGTTGAAAAGATGGTAAAAACAGATGGTAAAGTAAAAAAACCAAATAATGAATACTACTTGTCTCATAAAAATAGATACGTAAGGTAGCACGTATGTGTGCTACAAATGAATTCCTATCATGAACCTTAGAAAGAAACAATTTTTAGTAACATGTATGCTGCTACTGTATGTAGTTACCTAGCAAGGCTGTTTTCATGGATAATGTGTGCTGAATGTGATTGTTTCACCACCAACAAAAAACCAGTTGCTTTGCAGTACTGTGTGTCTTGTGTGCCTAGTTCCTAACACTGGACCAGGAACTTCAGTAGCTTGTGACAGTGTGAGATTTGCTTCCTCTTGGTCATTCTAGCCCTGAACATGTGTACACACCAGTAGAAGCTGTGATGTTTTAATGAATCTTGTAAAAAGGTCTCTCTGTGTGTTCTGTAAGCCCTAATGCAGGAAACAAGCTCTCTGGATTCATGTACTATCTTCTTATAGGCTGATATAACTTTAAATGTCATCTGCAGTACAACATCATTTTGAAGTCCACCTCTCATCTTCTTACAGTGTCTGTGGGCTGTTTATCTGCTTGTTCAAGATCAGAATAAATTCTAATAACTAGGATAAAGTAAAGGTGGGACATGAGCATTAAGGACAGCTGAGGAGTTGAGGACTGGGGGGGCTTCCAGTAACCCCAGTCAGTTCATCTCTCGATGTTCATGTACATTTCATTACTTTCCCTCTGATGACAGGATTTCATTTATATATCTAGCTGCTAGATATTTTTCTGCTGTGTGAAGATATCTTTCTTCAAAGTACCTCACTGATGAAGGACTTCAGGATGCAGAGGCACTTTCTGCAAAGTCTTTTGTGATTTGCAATTTGGCTGCAGACAAAACTGATTCTGCTGTGGTCCTGCAGGCCACTGAAGATAGGCAACATGCCAGACAGGAGCTCTGCTCACACCCTTTGCTCAGCCTTTGTTCCCCCTCTGAATAAGAATATGGATTTGTGCTGTGGCTTGCCAGTTTAGTTTTATGTTGGAAAAGAACCAAGATATCCCAGCCTGGATTCAGAATTCTTTTATCTTTGATCATCTTTAAAAATCAAAAAACCCATCTCCAGATCATTTTGATTCCATCTACAAAAGCTGGTCAAGCTGTGTTTGCCTCAGTCCAATTCAAACTTTGCCAAAGTATACTTGGTACTGTTTTTGAAAAAAATGATGAGTAAAACCTGTTACCAAGTATTTAATCAAAACAAATTACCATACTAAGGACTGTTTGGGGAATTAGGCCTTCATAATTGAGAATCAAATAGATCCCCTACCAATCGTAGCTCTCCAGATGTATTAATGGAAAGGAAACCCCAGCAGAGCTATACTGTTAATTATCTGGACAGTACTTGGCATTTGAATCCCAGCCTTAGAGAAGAAATAACTTGAGAAATTTTGAATTTGATATTTTTAGATAAAAAAAAAATACACAAATGAGTCCCCTGCAAAACCAGGTTATTAGCTTTAGGGACTTCTCTGCAGTCCTGCAAGTTAACAAAGAACTTTAGTTCTTTTTCTTTAAGTTGCAAATTTTCACCCCTTTAGCAAAATATATGAAGTCTTGCAGGGACCAGTAATAAGAAGCAGCATGAGCTGAGTAATTTAGAAAAGAAACTATTGTACATGTTCAGATTCTTTTGGAAAGAAAAACTATTCAGAAGGATTTTGGCTTGTGGATTTAGTAGATCTGCAAATCAGCTGCATTCGCTGTATATGGGGGATTATTTTAGAGAGCAGAAATCAGAGTTACACAGCTCAGCTACCATTGATTTCCAAAGAAACTGAGAGTTTAACTTCCCATTGTGTGAAAGAAAATCTTCCCCCTACTCTAATAGCAGAAATGGAGCTAAGGTGCATTTAAGGAAAACTTGACACTGTTTACCTCTGCATGGAGTTTCCAAAATACTGTGAAGTGTGTGAGTTTCTTCAGCAGGAATTATCCCTAGCATCGTTAATCTTCATTTATTGAAGTCTTTACTAACATATTGATACAACAAACCCTAATGACTTTGAAGGAGCCCTTGCAATTTCAAGGATCAACAACCTACGTTTTAAAGAAATCTTTACTTTCCTATTGACTTAGTCATATTGTGCATCAGTTGCACCAGCTCTTAACCTCATCTCTTTTTTTTTTTTTTACTGAAGACTACTGTAAGAGAAAAGAAAAAGAAAAAGCAGGAAAGATCATCAATGTGTGAAAAATTGTTGAATGAACATTCTGCTCTCCAGACAAACAGCTGAATGTTGATAGGCTGTATCCAGGCTTGTTGCACTTATTTCAGGGATATGGCACAAATGGGGAACCCCAAGTCAGCAGCAAGAAAAACAGAGACTGAGGCAGGCCATGGGGAGCCAGGCTCTGAGGTCCAGTTGAGCATCCACTAGGGTTACAAACTGGCATTTCAGATTATAGCTTTTCAGTGCCAGGTGCATGGGCACCAAGTCCTTCCTTCTTTTTCTTGAGAAGAGTGTTTTGAAGACACATTACTCTCTTTATTTTAGCTGATTATTAAAGTCTCATCAGTTTGTCCAAGAGCTAAAATAGATAAATTCAGTGTTTAAAACAAAACACAAAGCTCTCTTTTTTTGACACACACAGGATTATGATTTCTGTGTAGTTCCTGGGTGTGCACATAGTTCTAGTTTATTTATCCTGTCTTCTGAAAAGAAACAGATGCTCTGCTTTTTCATTTTTCTGGAGACCCTGATACTCTGGTGATATGCATCTTACCTGGGCTCATGCTCATGTGAATCAGCCTGCAGTGCCAGATCCATTTGTGCTGCAGTATCTGTGTATGAGAAAACAAGCAGAGTGGCATATCAATTTCCAAAAGGATGTTGTCAAGGTTATGAGTCTAAAAACTGATATAGCTTGAGGGTAGCTGAAAGAAATCCATAAGGGTATTTTATTATAAGACTGATCTGGATACTCCTACTCATTGCTAGCCCTTGGAAAACAAATAAACCTGTGCAAACATAGAATGTTCACTGGCAGATACAGCAGGCAGGCATCAGTTCAGCATCAATGTTTGCTATTTCTGTCATAGGGAACATGAATTGATTTGGTGAGCATTGTATCACAGCCCATATTTAATTCAAGTGTTGCCCTGATCCTTTTGAGAAATAAATATGCTTACAGGACTGTTTACAAACAGTCCTTTGTAGATGAGAGACTACTGTGAGGCATAGTTTCTACTCTAAAACTAAAAAGTCTTTCAAAATTCAGATTTCTTTGAACTTTTTGACTTACTAAGATTTTTTACATTGATAATGCAATAAAGTAATCTAAATAAATTAAGGTTGCTTTGAGTCTGAGCATAGTTTAATATTACTCAAAATACAAAAAAAAATTATATTGGATTTTTAATCGTTGGACAAAGAAAAAGCTACTTAAAATATGGCTTCTCATGAATGCTTACTTGCCAGAAGGAATTCGTTATGGAACCAGAAAACAGTCCAGGCACAAAAAGGAAGTAATTGAATATTTTTTAATTACTAGATGCAAAGGCATGATAATTTATTTTCATTTAAAAACAAAATCACTCAGGAGCTGAACTTACATGCCTTTCATAGTTAAAACAAACTAAAGTCTTTATTGTTTGTGATGCAGAATTACTGCTCCCACTTGTCTGTGAAGTTGCATTACATTAGAAGTCTGAGGAAATGTCTCACTATTCACAAGGAGAAAAGTAAATCTTGGTTTTCCTTGCAGAGGAGTAGCTGTTCTGAAGCCCAACTTCATGTAGGAGCCACTGAGCCTCTAAAGCTGCTAGTTAGATTGCCCTTCCAGGATGAGTCTGCCCTTCTCAGCTGCCCTTCCAGGGCAGAAACACTGCTGGCATCATTCTGATGTAGAATACAGCTTGTGCCACACATGTGCCTAGAGTTTGGGAATGGGCATGAAACGCAGTGGTAGCAGTGGCACACTTTCAGGTGGTACTGCTGTGATTATGTCCATGGCTGGACTTTCATTAGCAGTCATCCTCTTCACCAGGTCTCTTCTGTTTTGGGAAAAGTATACAAATAAAATGTGCAGAACAGTAGGATGCAAGAGGTGTTCTGCATAGTCCCAGATTCTTTACTGGAATGAGGCAGGAGAAAACAGTCTTAATGTTTAGATGAGGAGAATTGCAAGCATGCAGACAGAGGTGTGTGAATGCCTTAGGAGCTACCAGCTAAAGCTCCAAGATGGAGGCATCCACTTGTCTAGTGTCCCAACTGTCAGTCCTGCTTCATCAAAATCTTTTGTCATATTTGCTAAGTGTCTCAAACATGGATAATCTTATCTCTTTTGGGAGTTTGTCCTAGTGATAGATACTCCTGCTTTGTGTGCAGCTTTCACTAACTTAATTCTGAATGTAATTAATGTTTAAATATAGAAACAAGGGAAGATGATAGGTATTTTAGCAGACATGGGGAAGAAATATATTAGATGTTCTTATCTAGCTTGGGCATTAATTGAAAGTTTATCAGGATTATGAGTTATATCAGGATCAGAACCCGATCCCAAAATTGCCATTTGCTTGAAGATAATATAGAAGAGTCACTCAAACACTTTCATATCAGTATCTGCCACTACAATCTAAAATGTTAATACAATATCTGTCAGAATTCAGTAGATAAGATTCCTTGGCCTTCTGCCAGGGTATAAAGGAAAATAATTTTCTCTGATTCCCAAGATGCCAATAGTTCTGATGGTTCACTGGGACATGGTTGCAGAAATCATGGCAATAGCAGAGTTATGCCTATTCTCCATCACACCAAATGGGTGCCTTCATTTTTGCCCCATTCCCACTGCCACTTTGGTGGTGAGACTTGGCTGTTCCTGATGCAGCCCTGGAGAAGGTGGAGAGTCGTAGGGAGATATCATCCATTTTCCTTTGTACTCACCACTTCAAATATTTTTGCTTACATTTGGGAAGTATTATCGTTTCTCGGTGTTTTTCTAAAGCAGGTAAAAGGGTCTGATCTTGTGCTCCCGATGTCAAATTTTTATTAACTTTCCATGAGTGAGAACTCAGGATATTTTCCTTAAATACATTCAGATTTTGTGTTGTGGAGGAAAGGAGATGTTTGCAAGGGAGATTATATTCTTGTAAAAGTTATGTAGTTAATTTTTACAGCTAGAAATGCCAATCTTTTTAAACATTTTCAGCTTTTTTGTTAATTAGTAATCTTATCTTCCCTTGGATAGCTGGCCCACCAATCAGCTAGTTTTTTAGCTCATTTCTGTTTTGAAAGCTCTCTGCCTTTTTTTTTTTTCTTTTTATTTTTTTTTAAGAAAAATATTGTAAGATGTTAGGATTGGAAAAACACTGATAGTGTGCTTACCCTGCTGTTACTTTTTTTGTCATGAATAAATGTTGACATTTCTCTAATCCTATATTGGTTACACAGTCTTTAAAGAGTATCCTTCCACTACAGACAGGGAGGATAGGAATCAAATGGGAAAATGGTTGCAGAATTTTAATGGTAAACAACAGAGTGTATTTACACAAATAAAACCTTCTGAGGAAAAGCCATTCTTTGTCTATTTATATAAATACTACATGCTGATAACAAAAGTCACAGAATCACAGAATCATTAAGATTGAAAGAGACCTCTAAGATCATCAATTCTAACCATCTACCTATCATGACCATGCCTCTAAACCATGTGCCTAAGTAAGGCTACTCAGTTACTCTGCAAGTGTGAATCCTTACATGCAAGAAAGCTGTGAATGTGCCTTCTGGTTGAAGTTTCCAGCTTTGGAATTTGCCATGTGTTGGATAAGACTTGTCTCTGGGTCATCTGACAACTTTGGAGCTCAGATGGTAGGATCATCCTGAGGTATATTGGAAGTCATGACTGGTACAAAGTTTATGTCCAAGGCCCTGAAATCAGCTTGCTTTGGTGGAAGAACCAAGCAGATTTTTCTCCACTGATATGCCAACTTCGTTTTTTTCTGTCTTTTTCCTCAGAGAAATGCTCATAAAATTTTATAAATGTGTCAGACTATTAAAGAAGAATATAATTGAAAGGGAAATCTGAATAAGTTACAGTTTGCCTTATGTTATATTTTCTTCAAATTCGACATATTAAGATTGTGTGATTTTTATAGGTCAAGTATAATGGGTCAATATCACATTATAATTAAGAGTCTGATCCTTAACAGACTCCAGGTATGTAAAATTAGTGTAATGGCAGGATTATAGCCAATTCTGTCTTCAAAGGCTGGATCTGGTGTCAGGTATGGAGGCCATACAACCCAGTGCAGGTCTTAGAGTTTTCTGTACTGTCCCTCATGCTTTGCAATATACATTCTATACATCCAACATATATTCCATGTATGCAGTGATGAATGCCCCATAGGTATGCTGCACATCCCCCTTATCTGACTCAGGGGATTTCACATATGCAGGTTGGGAGGCTTGTGTCTGGAAAATCACATCCTATGTAGAGACTGTTTCTGTGGCATTCCAGGGATATGTTAATCTAACTTTCATCTGCATTAATTTTCCACTGCTTATGCCTAAGACTATGCCCTTCTTGACAGTCTTTACTGAACTTAGTCTGTAGCTGTGTTGAGTGATTGCTTGTACAGTGTCATGTTTTAGAACAGCTGTTCTTTAGTCATACAATTGCCAAGGAAATGTTCAGAAACAGTCAGCTATTCTGGGGAATAGCAGGAGGAAAATCCTTCCTATGTTTTGGATTGCAATTTAGAAAGTTCCTTTCTGAACAAAAATTTTCTGTTCTGTTCTTTGCGAGGCTGAGGGGGATTTACCATTTTAGGGCTCACTGGGGCAGTCTTCCACTGTAGTAGATATTTGTAAAAGAGTCTGATCTTTTCAGAAGATCAGGGAATTGACGTGAGCCACGTTGTACAAACCAACAGCTCCAAAGCAGCAAAGTCTGAGTCTGTATGCATGCATATGTGCATGCAGATGCACACAGAGCTAGGAGAGATGAATGAAAGAGAAAAATGCAAGTTCATCACTGATAAAATAGCTTATGTGGACCATTTTAGTGTTTTTAAAAGCTTATAATTTATTTATGGGAGCTTCACAAAATACTAGGCGCTTTTCAAACATAGCTGAAAACTCAGTTTTCCACAACATCCAGTTTTAGGCATCTCTCTTAGATCCTCTGAAGCACCTTCAGACCTCATTACTTTCACAAACTGCCAACTCAAGATTTCAGCATAGTTGTGAGTACTTCCCTGAATTCATATACCAAAAGGTTTATAACCTGTTGGAAACCTTCTTTAACTTTTGGAATGTCTCTTAGCAGGAGGGTGCAGTTTGGATATTGATCTTTCATCTGCCTAATAATTCTTCTCCTTGTCAGGATCATAATGTCTGAATAAAATTGAAAAAGTCTTATTTCTGCTGTTCAAACAGAATTTTATGTTGCAGTTCAGAAGCCAATGAAGTTTGGTCTGTGACAGATTCATCTACATCTGCATATCATTCTGCAAATGTAATTCTGTTGTGTTAAAAAAGGTTTGGTTGTAAAACATGGATTTGATGTCTGATCTGTTTGTCCTTGTTTGATATAAACTACACAGGAAGTCAGGAAGAATTTGTGAATTATCATAGGGATAATACTGAATATTTGAACTTCCCAAAAAAGTGTGAAAATATCATTTAACTCTGACCAAGAAAAACTCATCTCTCCACACAGATGGGAGCAAAGCCAAGTGATAGTTACTGGAGAATTGAGTCTGATTTGGGCTTTTAGATGCCAAAACCCAGGAAAAATATAAAAGAGCAGCCTCCTTTATGCAACATTCTTCTATCAGGCTGAGCAAGAATTCTGTCTGTAGTGATGAAGAGGCAGCGGAGTGATCCACTCATGAGTGATGTGACGGCAGAGTGATCTGCTCATGAGTGATGAGGTGGCGGAGGGATCCGCTCATGAGTGATGCGATGGTGGAGGGATCCGCTCATGAGTGATGCGATGGCAGAAGGATCCAACCATCAGTGATGCGGCCGCGGAGGGATCCGATCATCAGTGATGCGGCCACGGAGGGATCCGCTCATGAGTGATGAGGCGGCGGAGGGATACACTCACAAGTGATGAGGTAGAGTGATGTGCTCCTGAGTGATATGCTCCTGTGTGATGTGGTAGCGGAGTGATCCACTCCTGAGTGATTAATTCACAAGTGATTCCNGATAACTCCGCTGCCTCATCACTCATGAGCGGATCCCTCTGCGGCCACATCACTCATGAGCGGATCCCTCCGTGGCCTCATCACTCATGAGCGGATCCCTCCGCTGTCNAATGAGTCAGTCATTGGTGAGTGAGTCATTCATGAGTCAGTCACTCATCAGTGATTCACTTGGCCACATCACTCAGGAGCGGATCCCTCCGCTGTCATATCACTCCTGAGCGTATCCCTCCGCTGCTTTGTCACTCATGAGCATACCCCTCCACTGCTTTGTCACTCATGAGCATATCCCTCCGCTGCGTCATCACTCATAAGCGGGTCCCTCTGCCGCCTCATCTCTCATGAGCGTATCTCTCCGCTGCCACATCACTCATGAGTGGATCCCTCCGTGGCCTCATCACTCATGATCGGATCCCTCTGCAGCCACATCCCTCAGAAGCGGATCCCTCCGCGGCCTCATCACGCATGAGCAGATCACTCCAACGCCGTATTACTCACAAGCAGATCTCTCCGCCATCACATCACTCATGAGCGAATCAGTCCGCTGCCACATCACTCATGATCGGATCCCTCTGCAGCCACATCACTCATGAGCGGATCCCTCCGCGGCCTCATCACTCATGAGCGGATCCCTCCTCTGTTGCATTACTCATGAGCAGATCTCTCCGCCATCACATCACTCATGAGCGGATCAGTCTGCTTCCACATCACTCATGAGCGGATCAGTCTGCTTCCACATCACTCATGAGCGGATCACTCCACCGCCGGATTACTCAACAGCGGATAACTCCGCTGCCTCA
Organism: Bucco capensis; assembly: GCA_013396975.1. NCBI lineage: Eukaryota > Metazoa > Chordata > Aves > Piciformes > Bucconidae > Bucco > Bucco capensis. Next base: position 587,516 of record VWZO01022654.1, on the reverse strand, counting down.
TCACTCATGAGCGGATCCCTCCAATGCCGCATCACTCATGAGCGTATCACTCTGCATGTTATTCTGTTGTGTTAGAAAAGGTTTGGTTGTAAAACATGAATTTGTTGTCTGCTCAGTTTCTCGTTGTTTGAGCTAATGTACACAGGAAGTTAGGAAGAATTTGTGAATTACCAGAGGGATAATACGGAAATTTTGAACTTCCCATTAAAGTGTGACAATATCATTTAACTCTGACCAAGAAAAACTCATCTCTCCACACAGATGGGAGCAAAGCCAAGTGATAGTTACTGGAGAATTGAGTCTGATTTGGGCTTTTAAATGGCAGAAACCAGGAAAAATTTAAAAGAGCAGCCTGCTTTGTGCAGCTTTCTTTTATGAGTCTGAGCAAGAATTTTGTCTGTTGTGATGAGGAGGCTGAGCCAGGTCTGTCTTGTTCTTTTTTTCCCCATAAGTTTATATAACTCTTGTGCTCAAATTGTTCTCAAGTAAATGCAGGAGGCTTAGAATTCTTTTTGCAAAATACTTCTGGCTTCAATATCATGTGTCTTTGAATGACTGAAGTATAAAGCTGAATGTGTGGGTTATTCTGGGTGAATGCAGAACTGCAGAAAGGATATGCCCAAGAAAAGTGTTCTCTAAGACCAACTCCAGGACAATGTGTGAGAGAAGAGCTAGGGCTCATAGGAGACTGTCTGACTTGCTGGGAAAGTCAGAATTGTTCTGGATCCAGAATTTGAACCCAAGACTATGTGTGTGTCTGATGAGAGAGGAGCAGAGATGAAATAGTAAGCCTGTAGTTCAATCTCAGTGAAAAGAATGCATCATAGGAAAGAATGAAATCATTATTTGATTCCTTCAGTGAGTTTGAAGACTAAGTAAAACCAAACCTACGTTTTAAAAAGGTGAGAGATAGCAGAAAGTATTGTACCTATGAACAATAAAATGAAAAGATTTAAGAAGTTAAGTACTTGTTTAAAACTTTTCTCAGTTGTGTTATGTTATGTAAATTTACTACTGATAGAAAAAAAAATTACTGGTGCTAAACTTTCATCTCAGATGCATTGGCATGTGTCAGATTAACTGCAGAAGTTTTGTGAAATGGAACCCAGAAGGTATGCTAACTGTTAGACACCTCAGAGTGGAAAGTAAATATATTTCCAGTGAGTGAATATTGAGAAAACAAGCATCTGGAAGAAATGGGAATTTTGGATTCTTAATTGCATCATTCACCCCAAACATCTGCCAGAGATATTAAGAGATATTAAGAGCAAATATAACTGTATCTGAGAGAAGATATAAGTTTAAATAAGGAAGGAGGGAGAGTAATATTGTGCCATCTTGTTTACTGCTTCACACTGTGCATATGAATGATGTATAAATCTCTCTTTTTCTAGTTTAGGTTCAGAAACACCTTAGAAGAATACAAATAGTTTCCATGCCTATGTTTAACTTTTCAGAGCATAGGAAAATCCAGACTATCTCATTTATGAAATGTTAGGGCTGTTTCAGTGTTTTGGTAATGCCAAGAATCTCATGAGGGCAATCTCCCAAAAGAAATGACTAAGCAGAGACTATGTCGTGTCTGCTGATGTAGCCATTTCACTTAGGGAGGGATCTAGTCTTGCATTCTTAAAATTCAGGTATTTTCTCCAGTGGGTGCTTGTTTCTCTAGCTCTGCATTGATTAGAAAGGGATGTCCAGCTTAGATTAGATGCCAAATCTGTAAACATCCAATGTATGGTGACAAGTGTCTTTGCATTGTGGAGAACAGTGGAAAGTTCACTTTTTTATTGTTATAATCATGTAATAGATGTTGATATGGAGATTCAGAAAGTTAATAAAAATGTCAAGATGCATTGCTCTGTTCAAGTTTTGGATCCTTCTACTTAGAGGCTTATATATCCTTGACTGTAGGTATGTGTATATATGTGTGCATGTGTATAGTATTTGAAAAAAATAAGCAGGAACAAAACTCCAGCAAGTGTCTCCGGATTCCAGGTTCAGATACTACTGAGCATTGAATTTGGGGCTCTGAACCACTGCTGAAACTTGATTTCTGTCCATTCAGCTGACAATATATTCCTGTAATATGTGTGTTGCTAGACTCTAGAATGTCTGTATGGGAAAGGAAGTGTGGATGAATATGCCACTGCTTTGAAGAGGTGAGACAGAGGATCAGAAATAACCAGATAGCATCTGTATTGTGCACTGTATTTGCTAAAGTAAAAATTCAAGCGAAGAGCAGTCACAAACCACAAATATCAGAGTAGGTGTGTGTGAAATACAAGGACATTCAAAGTCTCCGTATTTACTTTTTTATTGTGGATCCTGCTCCTTAGAAATTATAGGTGCCCAGTCATAATGTAACTCCTAGGCAACGCAGCATTTTAACGTAAAAAAATCAGATGATAAAGCAAGGCTGTACTGCTGAAGTTGGAAAGGCTGTCTCACTCTGCTGCATCTTCCGTTTCTCATTTCCCCATCTTTTTATTTTGTTTTACAATGCTCTGCTAACTAAAGCTGCACCTGGAGGTTGTGTGCTCAGATTATTCTCAAGATTTCCCTGACTTGTGAGCCCTGTGAAGATCAAACTCCCACTAGATCTGGGTATGCAATCAGACAAGGGATCTCATGAATGGCATTTCGTCAAATCCTACAGTGTAGCTCTTTGCTGTTCAGCTTTTGAGGTGGTGAATTGAAGGGGAAAGCAGTTCTTGGTTTGTGACAGTCTTCCACAGGCTGAAGAAGATTACACTTGGCTCCCTTCACAAGATATCAGTGCTGTGGACCTGGACAGTTATTTAATGCTCATCTGTTTTTGTTGTTGGTTTTTTTTTTCTGATGTGCATTTTAGAACTGAAGCAGTAGAAATATTTGCTGTGAGTCACTGTAGATACTCCCAAGGAACTGGGAGTTGTTGGTTATTTCCCCATAACAATTTCATCTAACCTTGAAAAAAGGCACAGCCCTACAGATATTTATAAATGGTCACTTGTCTGTTGTCATTTTTGACATATAGTTAGGCATTGGAAGACAGATACACCACACTACTATGGGTTGCATGTGACACTCAGCTTTGCACTTGGGGCTTTTGAAAGAGTATGTGCAAACAGCTGATAACAACACACTAGCAGATAACAACTGCTTCTCAGTCTGTTGATGATTCAGTTATTTAACTAAAATTCACTCTTCAGAGTGATCTGAGGGTTGAACTTTTGAGGTTCTGATGTTGACCTCTGTGAGGATAATCCTACATTAAAGTAGCAGAAAGATGAAAGACTATGCAGCCATAAAAATCTGTGCAGCTACTGTATGGCTGCAAGCATTTTATGTGCAGATGGTCATTTGCCTGTACTTAAAGTGCTTCCTTGCAAGGTCCTATTAGCAACGTTTGAATTAAAATTTGACCATTATTATTAATTTTCCTTGCTCCCTGAGGGCCCACCCCTTTCACAGTGGTGAGAAAGATATGAGAGCTGTGGACACTGCCTTTGGCACAAACAATCTTTGGCACCAACACACCTTGCAGGGTGCCTCATTGCCAGTGCCTTGATAGAGCATTGCTCCAGCTCTTGTGGAGGAAGGATGGATCTGGGTGTTGGGTAAAATGGCAGAGGAGGAGATGTGGGATCTGTACCTGATGAGGGATGGGAAGCTTGCCTTGAGCAGTGGGTCACCACCCCTTTCAGCAGCAGCAGTGCAGCACTTCCATCTGCTCCATGGCAGGAGACAATTGCTTGTTGTCTGGTCTGTGAGTCCCGTGTTGCACTGTGTGAGCTTCTGTAGACATACAAAGTGAAATGCCAAGCATGAAACCATGTCCTCATTCTCCAAAGAAGTCCCTCAATAATTATGATTTTTAACCCCCCCTGTATCTTGTTTTTTAATAGGTATATCTTGAAGGAGTGAGTGCATTACTTCAGATGCTTTCATTACCTGGCAGTAATGAAACTGTGATATTTTTACAGCTTCTGACTCTGGTTAGCAATAGGACTGTTGTATGTGTTTCCTATCAACAGCTTCTATTAAACAGAATTCCTTCAGAAACAAGTGCCAGGGAGTCTGCTAGGAGCACCTTAAAAGATACCTTTTAAGCAGGATGAGATATCTGGAAGTATTGTCTTCTGGGAATCCCAGAGCAAAAGTATTCTTGATTGCACAGCTCTGAATGGTTCTCCTGGCAGTTTCTCCTCATTTATTTTGCTTGTTTAAATGTGCTTTCTTTTCCTCTGTCTTGAAGAATAGCCAGACTCTTCCTAGGCCATCCAGTTTCAATTCATAGACTCTGTCTAGATACTTATTGATTCATCATGCCCATGGCTTAGAGACTTGCTATTTATATGGAATCAATAATGTAGTGGGAAGGTTGCAGCAGGGGAGATCACTCTAAAAGCTGGGATTTCACAGGACGAGACATGTGCCTTGTTAGCAGTTTCTTTCTAGGGGCCTGAGTTAAGTTCCTCCCCTGACTCTGCACTTCAAAGAGCTTGCCTGGGGCTCTACAGAAGCAAGCTGAAACTTAAAATTAAGATTTTTCTTTCAGATGATGAACTGTGTGCTGGGACATCCTACAGAGTTTCTCGTAACACATGTGAGGGAGTTTGAAGCACTCTGGGGAAGTCCTAGAAGACAGGGGTAGAAAAAAAGAGTTATGTAGTTTTCAGAAAGGCAAGTATGCATACATACCTGCAGTAATATTTCAGGGTGTATTTGATGATTTGGTTTTGAATTGATAGTAAAGTAAAAATGCATTCCTGAGCTGCAAAATGGAATGTTATGTATTATAAAAATGTTACAGAATTAAAGAAACTTTAAACTAGTACAGAGCTCCCATTTTATCCAATCATGAAGACAGATAAGGCAAAGCAAAACAAACCCTGTAAGAAAAAAAAAGACATACTAACTAAAACTCTTATCTGTAAAGATCAGCTAGCCAACTAGCCAAGTGAGCAAGCAAGCAAGCAAAAATCTTGGAGAGTTTTTAAAATGTGGGATTTCAAAAATTAAATGCTGTTTATAGATAAGTTATGTCAAATTTAATCATTTATTTGATGAATGTACACACACATATGACTTTAAAAAATATTTTCAGAATCTTACAGTATGTTCTTATTTACCTATCCTTTCAAGATGAATGGGTGCACAGGTGTACAAAAACGCCTTTCTATTTAAAATAGGGTTATAGAGTGTCTTACTGTCTTATGAATACTATGTTTAGAGAAATTTTGCACAATGGGAATCTTGAAGTTGGCAGAATTTTTGGAAATCCACCTTGAATTCACTGAGTGATTTCTATCAGGTTATCACTGAAGCCCCTGAGTGCTTCTGTTACAGTTTGTATTCCAGCTTAGATCAGCTTAATAGTTCTTCAGTCCAGATAACAGATATTAAATGAGCAATGTTCATATTCATCCTTAGGAAAAAGTCTTAGTGTTTCTTACTTTGAAAGTCATTGTTCTCTCTTTACTGTGCTATTTTTGGTGGAATTTATGAAAGATATTCTGAAAAAATTTCAGGGGCTGTTGCTTTTCTAACCTTGAAGCATCTTAGCATCTGAGCAAGGAGCACTTAGCATCATGTTTTAAAAAGAAAAGCCAAATAAAACATAAAGACTTTGATAATGGAATTCGTGGTGACATTCATGTGCTTAAATATGAATTGACCTTCTTATTCAGTTTCTGCACCCCTAATAAATAAATAAGCAAGCAAGCTGTGGGAAGCAAGGCCAAAGATAAGGAGCTAGATATGTGTTGAGAAGGAGATAGAGCACAGGGTCCAGTTGCATCCTTCTTTGGGGAAACCATGGTTGTCCTCTTGGTTTCAACTGCTGTCTCCACAGAGGCACCTAAAGTCCACTGAAGTGCTTGAATTATTTTCTAATAAGTGTGAAAAGCCTGCAAGCAGGCTGTTCAACAGGAGTATTGAATTTACCTTGTTACACTAATCGTATTTCATGGAGACTCCCATACACAGCACTTCTCTTAAGGCATTCCAGGTGACAATTGTGTGCCAGAGGGTCACTTAAATACGTGGAGGTAGAAAAACCTTTTGTTTCTTTTTTTCTGATGTGTCCCTGAGAACATGTTAATTTGTCATCTAGTACAATGTGCCCTGAGACTATGTGGGTCAGCTGGTAAGAAAAGAAGATTAATAATGAGAGTCATCTAAGGAAACAGGGGAAGCATATTCCCCATAAACTGTGTAAACTACAGGCTTCTGAAGCCTTGAGAGTGAGGAAAAAATATGGGCTTTTTGTATTCTGTCAGATGCTGAAGGCTGTTCTGAGACATGTTGCTACTGCTTCTTGCTGAGTCGAGATATTTGGCAGAAGGCCCTCAGAGAGAGTAGGAGAGAATAAAAAGTCTTTGTGCCAAATGTTCTTTTGAGTGCCTGAGAGCTGGATTGGTCTTTTTTCTCTGTGAAATCTTATAATTAGTAATCTCAAACCTCAGCCTGTTAATTTACAAAATATCTGCACACTTTAATACATTGTTTGCTTAACATGTTTGATAACAACCTCAGAGATACTGGGGCTTTTGACTGCTTGTAGTATTTATAAACTGCGCCTCGCCCTGGGTGTTCCTCTGCCAGCTCTACACAGGCTCCTGTGGTGGATGGTGTCAGCCTGCAGATGCTAGAGGAGGAACACGGGAAGTGTCTCGCCTGCGAAAAGCAACGCAGCTCCATTTCAGGCCCGTGGGGAAACACACAGCCTTTGCTACCATCAGCCAGCTCCCCTGTCTGCTCCACTGCTCAGCAAAGAGGGTGGCTATGCTGCATGCAGTTATACCCTGGTACCTGTTGGGATAGAAAGTGAGAGAGCTGGATGGCTGACTGCAGCCAGGGAGCTGAGCTTGTTGTGAGGACTAGGAGATAGTGAAGAAGCCTCTTCTTCTCCTCTTACAGTGGGTGAACATATAAAGAGCAGCAAGGGTCATAATGATTGATGTTTGTGGTCCTACCTCTGAATCCCCTGAGGTTTTGTGAGCCTAGTAATCATCTGATTTCAAAATTGAAAGCAGGACCTAGAGAGGGCAGTGCTCTAGGCTGAGAGGGGTTCATGTGAGGAAGAGGAAATTATCCTTCAGGCTACATGTGAATTAGTTGTGTTTTGAGTTCGTGTCTTTGACTGAAACTTTGGTGTGAAGGTGTTTTTTTATGTCATTGCCATAAAAAGGTTCTGACTTTTCTGAGAGAGGAGATAAGCTTATTTGAGTAAGATTGGTCACTGCTGCCAAAGAACTGATTGAATAAAATTAGCCTCAGTAAGGCCAGGAGGATAAAGTCAGATGGCTGCGAGCTGTCCATGTCCAAGAGATCGTGCATGAACTGCTCCATCTGTGGTTTTTTGTGTGTAAAGATGTGACCAGCTAGGACCATGCCAGCTTGCTGTGTTATTCCAGTCAGTCTATTTCTTAGTGGAGATAACTCAATCCTCAGGCCCATTTCAGTGCATAGGTTTTGCTATCTGAGGCTTGGTCTCACAGAGTCATTAGTGGGCTTTTCTTGGGGGAATGCTTACATTGTAGTTTTCCTTGATTTTTTTCCAAAAGGGGAAAAAAAATCTTCCCACACAGATGGCAGTAACTGGTGGCTGGCAGACAAGCTGATGGATGAGATTTTTCTTTGGCACTGTGCAGAAAAGTATGCTTGGCAGTTTGGCTGTGGCAAAAACCATTCATTAGCTTAGTTTTTCAAGGCTATAAGAGATGCTGTCTGCATGGTGATGGTGTATGAACTCTGCTTACCAGCCTTCACCCAAGTGGACTAACTTGTTGCATGGTAGAGGCAGCCTGATGAGAGAAGCTGGGCTAACATCTGCAGAATGAACGTTTATCAAGAATTTTACTATTATGAAATGGTTCTCTCAGGAGAGAAAACACCACATTGAATCCAGGAAACCTGGGAGATGCACTTAGCAAGATCTCTGTGTGTTGCCTACAGGCGACAGTGCAAAAATAATCTGTCCAAGCAATCAGCTCTGTTTTTTTTTAACAATTCACCTAAGAACCTATCACATGAGGCAAGAGATATCAGAGTAAAAGAAATACGTAAAGCAATGCTATACTTTTAAGCTAAATTGATTCTCCACTGGTATAAGCAGTGTAGTGTGTGCTCTTCCTATCTGGACTTTTTCAGTGCCCAAGGTGACCAGTTGACTATAATAGCTGTAGCTGAGGTGCAAGGCATGTAAATGTGAATGCTCAAAGCCCTGTCCATAAGGTCTGTTTGTAGGGGTTTAGGAGATACTTGCATGGGAAGGAGTTGTCCACATCACAGCATTACCCAAATCAAGCAAAAATGAGATCTGTGTGGCCTCTGGTGTGGGATGGGCTGTTCTGATTGAACAGGGCAACTCTTCTGCTTGATTCTGCAGTGTTTTGGCATGTGCCTCTTGGCAGATATTGATCTGCTGATCTAGCAGGTAAGCTGCTTATTTTTCTTTTGAAAAGGTTTCTAATGCTCACATCTGTTAGAGGTTACAGAATACAGTAGCTGAGCAGATGTGGAGGTTCTGCCTCCACAGGTTCTTTCCCCAGGTTCTGCCAATGGTGAGGCTGAGTATTTGTGCTTCTTGGACACATATAGATGATCACATAGATAGACAGACTCACACAGACAGAGGACACACAGAGCCAAGCATACAGATCAATGTGGATAGAACAAAACACTTCTCCTGACACCCACATTAATGGCCCAGTCGTCTTCCCTGGCTGATCAGGATTGAAGTCTGTTAATGGAGGGAGACACCAATACATACACAAACACACAAAATGGATTACTCTAGTAGCTGGTCTTAGACAATCTGACTACTAGATGATCTGAGATGCCTCCATATTGCCAGTTGCTTTCACTTGGATTGATAAGCCCGTGAGATATGTGATACCATGCCAGTTTCAGGTAATCAGGTCTCTCAATCTATCACCAACTAGTCTGGCTTTAGCCAAGGGTCGTGCTAAGGTGAGGGTTATTTGGAAAAGGCATCATCAAAAGACATAGAGAACAGTTTCTCACTACAGAAAATTCTCTCTTTAAAAGTAAAATTTGGCATTTGTTTTTGGTTTTATGCTACTTTGAGCTATGTGAATGCTTTAAATGTTCATGGCATCAATGGAATAGAGAGCTAAATAAGTTTTTAACTAGCCATGTGAAATGTAATGATAATGTAGAATTAGACAGCCCAAAATTATCAGTTTTTTCCTGCTGGTTCTATAGTGCAACCCTATGTGTCATCTGGAAAATAAAGCAACATGAAAGCCTTCCTGAGATGCACCACAACTGTGGCATGGCTCATTGTCACCACTGAGGGCACAGGAATTACAACTGTGTCTGTAATTGATTTTTCAGTTCACTGGCCAAATGGGGGGTGTGTGGTGTGTGTGTGTGTAAGAAAGATACCAAGTAGGGTTTTTTTAAAAAAAACCCCCACTTTGTTTTGAGATTTTTTTACAATCTTAAAAATCATTTAAGTTTGTCATAGCAGTTAAAAAATGTAAAAAAAAAAATAATTAAAAGAGGTAGCAATTTCCACCCCTCCCCAGGATGCCTACTTTAGGTTCAATATGTAACCAGATTTGTCTAGATTTCGAAAGTAGTTATACTGCTTGTATACTATGCTTTTAAGTAAATGAACTGCTCAAAGAAAATCACATGACAACTGTAATGATTGTTTAAAATGTGATTTAATAATCTCAATTCATCATACTTCTCAGTCACATATCTAGACTATATGTCATCATTTGCTCAATCACTGTAATAGGTGCTAGGTATGCAATCATTAGAATGAATATCTCAATTGCAAATCCAGCTGTCACCTTTACTGAAAATAAAAAAATTAACTGTCATTGAAATTCTGATCCAAAACCACTGATCAGCCCAAACCCATTGATTTCAAAGGGTTTTGAATCCCATCTTTAAAGTTTGTGTTCAGCAAGGTTCTTGTCAATGTTTATCTGCCAGTGTTTCTTTGGCCATCCCTGGCTTGCTGCATGCCAGAGGTAATGAGATTGTGACTGTTATGGGACATGTCTCTGCTTTTCCTGATGTCTGTGCTGTCATTTCTCCCTCTGGCCCATGAAGCTGAAATGAAGGTATGCTTTGTTTTGGGTTCACACAAGCCTGAAGCTTGCGTTCCCAAAATCTTGCCCTTTTTTTTCTCCAATTACGTTAATGACTGATCAAATCAAAGATTTTATCTTTAACAAAAAACTTCACATTGCATATGTTCTTAGATAAAGCAACTGCAGCAATATCAGCACCATTGTTGACAGGGTATGAATAAACTAAATTCAAGTTTTCCCCTACTGGCTGTTAGGTGGTTATAACAGAAATATTGAAAAATACTAAAATTAATTGAATGAAGGAACTGGACAATTGATTTCTTTTCATATATTTTTTTCCTGATGTTTAAACACGGTAAGCTTAGATGGAAATCCTGTCTTAGCTGTGATTGCATAAGATTTTGATTGCTTAGATGTGACAGCTCCTAACACTTATTGATGGAACAATACTGTGTGTGAGTGTGCGTTTCTGTGTGTGAGAGATTTTGCAAATTTGTTTGTATCCTTCCTATCTTCAGTGACACACTGAGACTGGTATGACATATTGAAATTGCTGAAGTGTAGCAGAAAGATAACCTACATTTGTTTTCTGTGTCAATCACGATGAACAAAGGAAACAGACGATGTGAACAAGAAAACCCACTTTTTTCCTCATCACTTAGGACAGTGATTTAGAGCCTAATCTGGAGAATGGCACGTTATAACCACTAATTTTATTTCTTTTTCTGATGTCAGTAACCCCCTCACACACTTGGTTGAATATTGTGGTATAGAACAGTGACTAATCACTCAGGGAAACAGATGAAGCAGGTTGATAATCTGCTGAAATATTGTTTGTTTTCCTTGCAGATGGTTATTAAATAAGTAGTTCCATTGTAGTCCTTAATGCAATTACTCATGTGGATATGGTTTACATGAATAAAGACTACTCACCTTAGGTTGAAAGACTGAGTCACTGTAGTATTTCATATGGGCCATCCTCCTGATTATACCCAAGATGACAAAAAGGCCAAAGTTTGTATAATATTAGATGTAATATGGATTCAAACTCATGGCTAAGAGTAGTTTCCATTCCTCTCCTTTGCTTCTTATTTCAACTAAAGCTTTTTTTTTTTTGTGAAGAGCTTTAAAAACCAGACAGACACAAGCAAACAAAGCTTTGCACGCTTTACATGGTGTCTCTGACCTCAGAGGAATTACCTGAAATGGAATAAAGTAAAGGACATTTGTTTCATGTAAGAATGCAGAGCTGCAGTGCTCATAAGCCGATACAGGACCTGGTTTCCACTGGAGGTAATCATGTATCTGTGGTTGCCTGCTCCTGCTGCCTTCCTATGGCAGAAACTGCTTCTCACTAGTCTCTCCACCCAGTTGTAAGAGCTAAACTGGGAGTGAACTAACCCTACCAAAAAAAAAAAAGGAGTATTTTTCTCCAGTCTAAATCCCTGGCTTACCCTCATCACCATCAAGTGACAGTGTTCATGCAAGCAAGAATGAAAAAGTGTGGGAAAAGGGACAAGGGATTCAAGGGATCTTCTTTTTCTTCCAGTAGCTGTTAGTCGTTAATGGGTTTAGCTGTATCATCCAGTTGTTCCAGTGCCTTTGCAGAGAGCATATAAGAGAGCCTTTTTGAGGTTTTGTTTTAGGTGGAGTTTTTTTGGTTGGTTGATTGGTTTTTTTCACTGTTTGTATGTGGATACTGCAGTGATGGGGAACCTCAGGACAGAAACAGCCTATGACTTTATTTCATCTAGTCCATGGCAGCATGATTTCTTCCTCTTTGCTAATGGCCCATGCATGACCTGTGCAGCTTTCAGAAAAGAAAAGATTGAACTGTCTGAGCTGATGGGTTTCAGAGTTGCCCATGAATGATTGAGGAAATAGTAATCGTAAGGAACAATGGAATTCAGAAGACTTTCCTTGATTTAATGCAAGGTTTGCATGTAACGTTGCGTCTACGCTAAATGCCTTATATTCATGTTTGTGAGTTGCAAAATAATGATCTTGACCAATAACTTGCTTTCTTGCATGGAACAAACTTTGCACAGAAGTAGAGGAGTAAGGGCTGTAACTTAGAGCCAGATGCACTCTGCGAGTATGACTGAAATTTCATTCACCTGAAAGAAGGAAATTTAAGGTCACCCTGAAGGAGCAAAGACAGCTAGAATTTATATGTGTTTAAAGGTCATTACTGGATGTTTAAACATACACTTTAAGTGACTCTTTAAGTGCATTCAATTTTATGTAAAATGAAGAATAATAACTTAGCTTTATTTTTTCCAGGAGCATGATTAAGAACACTTAAGTTTTTGGTGTAGTAGTATCATACTGATTTATGAGATAGATGTTGATCTCACTACATGAAAAGTGTTATAAAAGTTCCAGGTTAATTACAGGATATGCCTTTAATGGGTGAGATAAGGTTATGCCTGTTTTCCAAGTTAAGCTCTTATAATACAGTGTTACATTTTCTGGAACATAATATATGTATGTATTATGTTATGCATAATCATAAGGAAAACTTCACAGTCTGTACACATAGATATCTCTGAGTCTCTTCCTTCAGGCCTTCTTCACATTGATTTCAGGAAGGATTACTTGCATTAGCAGAGAATGCAGGACTGAGTGCTTGCAGTGGTTTTGAATAATGAATTTCTGTAGGATTACAGAAATGACATTCAGTTCCTCAAACATTTTCTGCAAAGCAAGCAGCATACTTTGAAATCTGTGCTAGGAGTAAAAGAAACAAAACCAAAACGTGAGTCTCCTAAAGTAATATCCTCCTTTTATGGAATGGTTCAGTAGCTTAATGAAGTTAATTTGTATTAGATTGTGGGAAATTCTTTATCTACTGTACAGAAGCTTTTATTTCATATGAAAGTGACAGATACTGTACCTACTGCACTGGAACTTAATTATTTGATAGCATAAGGAGCCAAAATCCCTACATTTCCTCTCAAGGAATATTCATTGCATACTCTAGATGGTAAATAGAAACTAGAGGATGGTTGGCCTAGATTTTCAATGTTTGAAATATCTTTGTATAGTTTTGTAGGTTACACAGAATCACAGAACAACCCAAGTTGGAAGGGACCCATGAGGATCATCAAGTCCAACTCCCATTTAGGCACAGGACAACCCCAAGGTCACCCAAGGTGACTATGGGCATTGTCCAAGTGCCTCTTAAACTCCATGAGATTTGAAGGCATGACTACCTCCCTGGGGACCTGTTCCAATGCTCCACCACTCTCTGGGTAAAAAACTTCTAACATCCAGCCTGAACCTCCCTTGGGGCAGCTTCATACCATTCCCCCATGTCCTGTCACTGTTCACTAAACAGAAGAGTTCAGCCCCCACTACTCCCTCTCTGGTGAGGAGGTTATAAACTGCAATAAGGTCTCTCCTCAGTCTTCTCTTCTCCAGACTGAACAGGCCAAGACCACAGTAATGACCTTTAAATACATACAAATAATAAAAAACCATAAATAGTTAAAAACCAAAGAAAAACATTTTAATGCAACATAAGATTTCTTTTGTCCTAGATCTCTTACTTGTATGTAACATTTCAGCATGTCACAATGTGCTGGATCATGTTAATTGTTTGCATTGTGTTACATCATTTCAGCTGTAGTGCAGCGTGATGTGCTGGGCTATAATCTAACCTGACATAGTACAATGCAGTGAGTGATGACAAAATTCACAGAGAGTTCAGTGGACTTTGTTCTACTGAAAATGCATAATTGCCTGAATGAAATGTTTAGTAGTTTATGTTTTGTTAATGAAGACCTGCAGTATAATTGCTGCCTGTGGCTTTTGTCTCTAGGCACATTGTTGGGGTCCATAGCGTGCATCAAGGGTTTTTTCCTTTCTCAGACCTTTTGGGAGCTGATACTGTGCAATAACAACTGGGTGGATCCAAAGATCAATGTTGGGGTCTTGAAAACCTGTCAGTAGGGCCTTCTCGTGGAAGCTCTAGTTTACTCTTTGCCATTAAGGCTATAAAAGGTAGCGAAAGCATTCAGCATTTAGGCTTTGCATGAAGCATACAGAAGTCAAACAGCAGCAAAAGTAGAGGAGCAGTTAGGGGTAATGTTAAAACACATAGTGCTTTGCATAATTAATATTACACTGTGTACAAGGTTGTAGGTAAATACCAGCTAAAAGTTCAGATTTCTTTCTCTCTTTCTTCTTTCTGATTGAAATGAATTATCCCCAGAGATTGCTGGTCTTGTATCAGTAACCACTGAAAGTTCAGTTAAAATGAGACTTTTTCTGAAGTCCAGATCCTTTGGTAACTGGCTGCTGAACCAGCACCAAATTGGTCCTCTCATAGGACTCCAGTAGCACAGTACTGGTGGTCAGTTAGAGCAACATGGATAGGGGTGATGGGTACTGGATATGGAATAATGAAGATTGTCCTTTGGCCTCCTCATTTGATATATTTGATTTCTCATGTTCCCAGGCTTACTTTGCAGTGCCAGCCAGAAAGATTTAAAATATGATTCCTTAGTAGATTTTATTTCTGGGTTTTGTTTGAGGGTTGACCCTGTATCCTGCTGGTTGTTCTCTGTAAATCTGTAGGAAGGTGTTAGGCTGTCATATAAAAAAAATACATCTGCCCTGGACATAAGGTTTGGAGACAGATTCTGAAAAAACATATATTCATGGGTATTTTAACACTGAAACACTTCCATTTCATAGTTTGTGTCTTAGAGAATAGAAATAAAAGAGCCTTGGTAAAGATTCACAGCTGTTTATAGAGTCCAGAAATCTATAACATTTCTAGGTTAGCTTTATAATGTTTCTGCTTCCCACTTCACTGGAAAATTCTCATATTCGGCCTTCTCTTATTGTTCCTTTTTAGCCAGTGTTTTCTGCATGAGATAGTTGTACTACATATGGAAAAGAATTCAACTTTACATTCTAAGTACTGTTGTAATTCTAGTTTCATGCATGAAAAATTGCCTTACAGAGCCAAGTTTGGGGCCTCTCTAATTAAACAAAAAAAACCCAATAATATGATGCTACCTCACAATGTTATCAAATTGCTCATCATCTTCTTTTCACAGCTCACCATGTTAAAACTGGGACCTGTGAAGTGGTGGCACTTCACAGATGTTGCAATAAGAACAAGATAGAAGAAAGATCACAGACGGTGAAGTGCTCCTGCTTCCCTGGGCAGGTAGCAGGTACCACCCGGGCAGCTCCTTCTTGTGTCGATGGTGCGACTACTTCTGTTGCTTCCTTTCCTTGCATGTTCCTAAGGGATTTTGCTGGCTTAATGTCATCAATAAGAACCACTCCATTACAGCTAACTGTTTAAAATAAGAGTAGGAAATCTTTTGCGTTTTAAAGGGCATGCCCAAGGTGAATGGGAGGAAGATGGGAAAAATGAATTGTTTGCTATTACTCTGTGGAAATGCTAAGCAAAGTTATTAGATGCCAGTGGAAGAGGCCTCTTGAGAAGTTAAATTTGATCTAACTAACAGAGTGCCCTCAGAGTTGTATGAAATTCACTTAATTAAAAGGGTTAATGCAAAATCTGCATAAGCATACCACTTTCATGTGCTGCAGTCTTACATTACATTTATATGTTTATTTTTATTATACAGGAGCAAACAAACAGGACACATTTCTGACTGGTTTTTAGTCTTTTTATACCAACATAGTGCAATATTAATGTTTTACTTAACAAATCTGGTGCAGCTTCATATGTTTTATTTGGGAAAATACTAGCTGATTTTTCACATCTCTTTTTCTGAAAGGATGGATTCACCCTTTACATGATCTCTTTACTGTTGATATGTTGTTGACTGTCAGAGAAGCTGTACATATGTCACTATTGGGGAATAAATTTGATCAGGCTATGCTAGACTATATAGTAGATCAGGCAAAACATACTAACTCAAGAGATTCTACTTAAATCTTTGAAATCTGGCTAGGCAAGAAAAGAAGAGGATTGGAAAGAAATGGTGTGAAATTAGTTCCTGAACTGCAGTAAATAAGAGAGAAAGCACAGTAAAGAGACTGACTTTGAAGCGTGTAGCACCTTGTGCAACTTCAGACCTAATTTCTTATGAAGGTTGTGAGACAGCTGAAAGTCACAGAGTACCTGTCAGTCAGTATATTACTAACATTTTCCTGTAAAATAAAAGAAATGTTGCAAAATAATGACATATTACAGTGTCAATTACACCAACATGCAAATATGTTTGTTTTTCTGTCTTGTAGCTTCAATAGTAGAGCAGAAATGGTGGTGCCACATGCAACCATGTCTAGAAGGGGAGGAATGTAAAGTTCTTCCAGATCGTAAGGGATGGAGCTGTTCCTCTGGGAATAAAGTGAAAACAACTAGGGTAGGTATGATACCAACCTGACATGTTACCAACAAGTTAAAAAAAAAAACAACAAACAAAAAACCCCAAAGTGCACAGGAAATTGGGTGCACCTAAAAGAAATGAGTTGAGAAGACTAAAGAAGTATGGGAAGAAAGTCATACTGGGATTGGACTTCCTGGTCCTGCACACTTTTCTGAGCATACTTTGCAATTGCTTGAACATAGTAAGCAGTGTGCCAGACCTTTCCAGGTAAGTGGTGGAGATAGTAGAGTTGACTCCTTTTTCAACTACCAGTAATGATCAAATGTATTATCATCTGATATGTATTTTTCTCTGAAACCAGTTGCACAAAGTCTATACACTTTGCTAAGCTCTTCATTCACAGGATAGCAGGCAAGTGCCTTTTTATCAATAACATGGAATTACCATGTTTCTACATAGAAACTGCTGAGTATGGTAAGCATTTGATGTATCATTACAGTATGAACTTTTGGTTCTTTCTCTCTTATATGGCTGGAATTTACTAAAAAATTTTGCTAGAGTTTCAGTGAATTCCTTTTCTCCATTTGACACTTTTTGTATTTTTGGTTCAAAATTATATTAACAAGAATACATCTAACATTCATTATATACAATGCCTGAAAACAAAGTAAACGTTCTGTCATCTCTCCTTTTTAGTGGCTAAAAGAAGCAGAAGAATAACAAATTGTTCAGAGAAGTGTTAAGCACTCAAACTTCCTAAAACTACAGCATCATATCTCTATCGATCAACCCAGTTCTTTATCAACATAAAATGGATTAAAATGCACTCTGAGTACACACATGCATGAAAGTAAGCATGAACACCTTCACCCTTATACCTCACCAGACATACTGATGACTAGTTTTGCTTGGAAGTATTTAGTAATTTTTTGTAGTATTAGGTCATAATTTGCTAATGTGGTGTTTGCTCTATGCAGGTGTTTGAGTGTCCATGCCATTTGACCAAAATCTTCCTTGCATAGGAACTAAATTTCTGGTACACCTTGGTTGTAGTGAAATGTAGTGTGCACTGACTGAATTATATTCCTTGTGTTGCACAGAGAGGTCTACATGTCTTAGTTTCTATATGTATAAGTCTTTAAACGTTCTGACATTCTTTGAAGGAAAGATACTTCCTAAATGTTTGATACACAATTTCACTGGTGAATCCTCTTTCAAACGTGTTTCTTTTGAAGCTAACCTTTCTTAAATGCTGCCTACATTTTGTACATGGCAATGCAAGTCTGATTATATGCATGTAAATGCGTGTGCACACATAATATAACCAAAAGGAACTAGATAGAATGTAATAGTAGTAATAGAAATAGAAAAGGAATTATATGTGCGTGTCTGTTTTGAAATTTGTCCTGGCTACTACTGTGTGGCACTATTAGTGTTAAAGAATGTGTGCCATTTTATGGATTTCATGAATGTTTAACAAGTAGTAAATAGAAGTGTGAGTTTGGATTACGTTTCTGTAGGAAAAGGGAGATCACAAAAGGGGAAGATACCAATTAGAATCACTGCAAGGAGATTTCTTCTTAACATTTTGCCAGAAGATAGGTTTTTCTGTGTTTGTCAAGGATATGAAGTTCTGTCCACTGTTAGGAATCTACAGGAACCCAAGGCTTTTGTGCTTAAGAGCTTATGCCTCTGTTGCAGACTCATAGGTGTGGCTCTTTGCAGGAGTTGGACTTTTCTAGTTCTCTGTGGATGGTGGCAATCCTCAGGAGTCATTTCATACCTCTTCAGAAGTGATGCTAAGAAAAAGTCAGTCCTTTTCTGTGTTTGCTATCATAGGCACTGATGCAGTACAATGGCTACCATAACCTGCTTGCAGATCTACCACCAGTAAAAGGAAAATACTAATCCCCTTAAATCCCTCAATATTTGTTCTGTCTTCTAGTTTCAGATACTGTGTGTTGTCTCCTCCTTCTTTCATTTCCCACACAACAGCAAAGTTGTTTTGATACAATAGCAAATTTGAATTCAAATTTCTGACTGAAAATTGGTCTAAGTCATCGAAACCAGGTGGTAGGTGCCTGAAATTTTAACAGATGTCATTCTCATGCTCAGAAAATACATTGCTATTGGAAATACGAGTGGTTTTTTTTGTGTTAGGAGAGTAGTTTAGTATCAAAAAATAAGTATTTTTCCCTAATATGTAGTGATCACAGTATTTTTGTAGCTCTTCATTCTGCTCCCCGAAGTCTAGATAAATAAAAGGAAAAATTCCAAAGTGCTCTGTGGTTTCAAAATCTCTTTTTTTGAGAGAAATAAAAAGAACTGTTCAGAGAGTCAGTCATGAATAATAAGTTTCTGATTATCAAATGAAATAACCCATATGTGATTATCATGTAAAATGTAAAAGCATAAAGAAACAAAAGGAAATGAACAGCTTGGGTGATATAAGTGGATTGCAGAAAAGCCTTGTGAAGGCTTTCCTGCAAGGCCTAAGAAAGCCTTTATTCACCTCCACACATTTTCTGTAAGTTTGCCTCCTTGGTATGCAGAAAAATTAGTCCAGTTAACTGGTGAAGCACTATCTTGTCTTCTACCAAGTTCAAAAGCAACACCTACAATTCCACAACTTGAGCTGTTAGCAGTTAAACATTATATTAGAGATAAAACCAGTCGAGGAAGGAGGTAGTTTGCCTGTCCATCTCTGTTGGCATACTGAATCACACTGTTGTAGAAAAGTGATACTGACTTCTAAACACTTAGGATATCAGTCACTAAGGAAAAAAGGCCAAATGAATAATGGGAGAAAATGAATTGATCTTTAAAAAATGTGGTCTACTTGAGGTTTTGCATTTTGTTCAGATATGGGAATCTAATAAGGTAGCACATGAATAATGAGTTAAAAATAGCATGAATGTTACAGTACTCAGAACTGAAATGTTGATAAAAAGTCAGGTGGAAATTATCTTCAGAATGCAAATTCAGGTATTATGGAAAGATTAAACTGTTTTTCTTGGTTTGTCTACAAATTAGTAAGAGAGGGGTGACATAAGGAGTTAACCATGGAAAAGGGCTGAATGCGGGGGGTGGGGAAGTGTGTGTGAATAAGCTGAGTACTGAGTTAATTTGTACTGGTTTAGAATTGACTGTTTTGGCTCTATGTAGCCTGGAACAGAGAAAGGGGAGAAAAAGAAAGGGCATTTTATCTAAAACAGTCATTTTTCTTCTTTTTGCTTCATATAAAGAAATGTGTGTTTGTGTCCAGGGCATTATACCAAAACAAAAGAGGATGTTCAGGAACATGTTAGGAGAATTATGAAATGATTATGTGCATAGCTGAGATTTGCCAGGTACATTGTGGCATTTTCCTCCAGACTAAGAAACTGTTGTGAGACGAAGTGATCCATTTTTTTTCTAGATGGCTAGCTTCAATATTTTGATAAAGAAGCACAAATTTTTGTCATGTTGTCATCTTTAAATGAAAAGTGTTAAAAAAGGAGAAAATCCAAAAGTCTTTTTTACCTTTGAAATATTTTTTCTTCTTACAGCCTTAATATAACAATTTTCATTCCAAAAGCTCTCTTGATTGTGTTTCCTTTCCATTTTCCAGAGGAATTTTCCCATCGGTTGAAAACTGCAAAACACAGCAGTGTTATGTATAAAATTGACAATGCTATTAAAAAAAAATGCAGTGAGTTTGTATTAAACAGAGGAGCCCTTTACAAGTCAGATAAAAGCTGAGGAGAAAGAATTTCATGTTTTATTCAGTTGTGGGGTGTATTCCAAACCAGAGGTCTCTGGATAGGGATTTTTCAAGGGCAGATCCTGCTGCCAGACTACTTTTTTTTTTAAGAAGAGTACATTGCCTGTTATCTTTATAGTAGAGGCTGACTTTAAATACAAGCACCAGAAACTTCATGTAACCTGTATGGAAGTGCGTGCTGCATTGTCTCCTGGGGTTCCAGTTCTCCAACCCTGGGACTAGCTTGGAGCATGTCTTGGCTCCTGGGCAGCCCATAAATCCATATGGATTTCCTGCAGAAACTAGAGCAGAGCGACACAGGTAAAGTGATCAAAAAAGCTCCTTAATTTTTTCTCAGTTTGGGAAGCTTTGGACTTTGCCCACTATCAAATACAGTATCATATAAGAGATGTTTCAAAATTATTCATGTTCTGAAGATGCACAGCTATGAGCTAAATCAATGAATCGTACTATGATGAGCAATATGTCCAGACTCTATTATTCAGCAAAAACTGGCATGTGGTGCTTGTCCTTTTATAATTGACTTGTTGGTATAATTCTACTACTAATACTACTAATATAAATTGACCATAAAGATCAGATGTAATGCATAGCAGGTATTGATTATTAACCTCTGAAAATCTCTAGAAGGTGAAAGTGAACAACATTTTCCTATAAACAAATGAAGGTAGTCTTGGACAGGCCATAAAGGGCCATCTTTTGCAATGAGCATCCAACTTCTGGAATAGCTGAGCACCCACACTTTCATGAGGGGCAGAAGGAACTGCAATTGTCACTCAAAACTGGTTATTTTTAATATGGGGAAAAGCATACTTCAGAACAGAAAAAAATCAATAGTTAATATATTACTATGTAATTATATGGCAAGCCAATATTAGAGATAAAGTGCTGGAAAAAAATTACAAGGACAGAGAGAAATAAAAGATAAATATTACAGGGCCAAATATAAAACCATATTGAGTATATTTATCTACATTCCAGATCTGCTTTCCAAATCAATACCAGAGATAGACGACTAGTGTGAAAAGAACAGAAATACTGCCAAGATGGAGAGAAATCCATACTGAGAGTGTTTATCTACATTCCAAACCAATATTGGAGAGAGCTTCAAGTCAGATATTTGTAATATTCCATTTAATCTAATTTTACATTATGGCATCCAGAGTTTAAAAGAAACTAAACATTGAATAACATTCTTGGAAGAGTAGAAAGTGCTTCATCCAAACACACCAACTGGCTGCACATGAAGCCAAATGGTGCTCAGGACATGCATTCCACTACTCTGAATCAATGCAGTTCTGTTCCTGTCTATAAATACTGCTCACATTTTTATGTTACCTCCTTTTTCTCACTTGCAGATGCTGGGTTGTTTCTAAATTAATTACAGCTACTGAAAGTAGAGGCAGTAATTTGATTTATGGTTCAATTTATAAAATATGCTGTTCATAACCCTTTCAACACAAGGCATGAAAGGACCTCTGTTAGGTATCTTTACATAATAATGCATTGCAGTGGGCTACTGAGATTCCCTCTAACAGGAGGCAGCATTAGTGGTGACTCAATTACTACCTGTGCTGTCATAACTACTGCTTGAGTAAGACAACATGATACAAGAGAGCTAAAACATGTCCCTGGACATGAGAAGAAAATGGCATTTTTCTTGTAACTGAGCCTGACAGCGTTAGCAATGCAGCTACCTTAGTTTTTGGTCTGTGTTTTTCCACATGAGCAACAGATGCACAGGCTTTTTAAGCAGCAACAGAAAAAAACAGAAAAAAAATTAAAAGGTATTACTGTTTTTTTTTTTCTGACACAGTTGAAAAAGAAATACTGTCATTGTAGTAGCCTCTTCTCTCTTAATTCCTCTTCCTCCTCCAGACTTTTCAAAAACAGCAGTAATAATGATGCATAATTAGAAAAGCAGAAGTTCATCTTGTAAGTATTGAGTAGGTTATTCTAGCGTGTTTTGGATAGACTGGGTGTGTGGTAGCTGTGCTCAGTCAGTGCATTGCTAATAAGGCAAGGTATTTCTCAGATGACAGGTTTTTTCAGTGTAAAAGTGCTACTAACTTCCATCTCATAAAACAATTTGCCTTTTGCTTTGACCACTGTGAAATGTGACATACTTGCAGGGTAAATCAGTGACCTGCCGTATGTCAGTAGTAAATAATGACAGGAACTCCTTTTCCTAATAATATTTAAGGGGCTGTATGAATAAACTAAGAAACAAGCTGGCTGTAAAACTGCTCTGTTCCCCTGCCTCACTCAAGATCTTCTCTCTATAAACTCCTCACCTTCTACCTTAATTTTGCATGAAGATTTATAGGAATGATACACACATATACAGTGACTAGCAATACCTTGTGGTTCATAAAAAGGATGTGATTACAATACAAGTAAGTGCACAGACTGTAGCAAAATATTACCCATGGAAAAGAGTGATTGCACTTGTGACAGCCTCTTTGTTGCTATGGTATCTCTTTCCATGCCTTTGGCTAATCTGTCACTAGGAGGGATTTACAGCTGTCTCAGCATGTTTCTCATTGCTAATTCAGAGACCCACTGTATCAAATCTGTCATTAAAATAGCAGTAAGTGGTATGTACACATTTTCCTAAAATGATATACAAGTTTCAAGGGGCAAATGAGCTGATAATGGAAATAGGATGATGTTTTCTGGGGTCAAGCTATCTTTTTGTACTAGTCAGTAATTACTGTTTTGATCTAGCATCACGGTTCTTTCATATTGAAGCTCTTTAGTTTTTGTAGGGCACCTAAACACTAATCTTTTGGGAGACTTGGAAGTTTTGATGAAATAATGAGCATTCCAGCCAACACATGTTACAAGGACTCATTGGTATTCAGGGCTATGTGGTTCACTGATTTTCTTAAGAATAGCTGCTATATACCAAACTTTACTTCTTTAATGTGAAGTTGCTATGCCTGGTTCTACCCCATGAAAAGATTCCTGTTGCAGGTCTAGATTTGACATGATTTCAGGTGTACAGCTTGATGATTTGTAGGTCACAGAAATCTAGGCAAGTCGTAGTCCTTTCCTCAAAGGCAAATGTACTTTAAAATACCTCCCAAAACACAAGTTACGGTGAAAAGGATTAGAAGGAAGTAGTGTTGTGGTGTGAAATGTTACGAGCAAAGTTATAGATTGAAAAGTCAGTGAAACTTGTTGGGCAGGTGAAGATCACCCAAACGTTCAACTCTCAGTTTCAGTCTCAAATTCTGTTTAGTTCTGTTCTGACTTTGAGTCCTATGGATACTGCTGTTATGAACTGAAAGTGAACACTAAAAGAGAGAATGGGTTAAAGGCAATATTCATAGGTATATCTCTTTTGGAAAGAAAGAGTCTGTTAATGCATTACTTGAAAGAAAATTTCTAAAACCAGAATAATTTTTAAATCTTTTATTAGCAGCTTTTGCCTAGAAGGTTTGCAATTTTTCCTTATTTGTTTCCAGTGCCTTGGCTGCATCTCCTTGTGAATACACTGTCTTGTCTCTAGCTATTCAGGAAGAGGTACTCTTAAGTTTTTTGTGAATAAGACACACTGTACAAATCATGAGAAATTGAATCTTTTGCAATCCCTTCATCAGATTCACAGGGTGTTAGTGATATATGCTGTGTTTTATACATTTTTATGAGGGAATAGTTTTTCCTAAGGTAAGACTGCAACTAGCATCCATTATAAAGCGTCATTTTAGCTTCTGCAGAACCTGAAAATTGACAGAAATGCTCTGGAATGAAAGTGTTTCTGCAATATTTAAAGAAAAATGCAAATGGATTTCAGTTGCATGTCATTGATTAACTAATCAGTGATTTTTACAAGCATTACTTTCTTCCACATGGGAATCCTCCACTTCATCAGTCCAGCCAAGAGGTTTTCTGCCTTTGTCCCAAAAGATTCAGCTTGTGATTTATTTTTTTTCTTTTTTTTTTTCCCCCCAATTTGTCCTTTGCTGGCATGTTTGAGATACTGACCTCATGTCTGATGAATAATTCTTTACTTCTGTGATGGAAAATAAGAATGAATTCTGAATGCTGTATGTAAATTACTGGTTTTCTCTACTTCTCCACAAAGTGGAAAAGTCCTGACACTGAAATCAAAGATGTTTCTCCTCTCATTTGCAGCTCCATTCTGCCAGTCTCTTCGCCTTTTCACAGTGGTGCAAGAAGGGCTCTTTGACTATCTAGCAGCCTTTTTTAGTTTTCCTGGAAAACCTTTATCAACTTCTACTACCTCACAAGTTACCATAAAGGAAGTTGATACTCAGATGCCAGTATTGTGTGAATCATGCTGGCATGCTCTAAAATTAGTACTTCTTCCTTATCTCACCCTCCTTTGCAGTCTGTAAGGACTTCTTTGAATCATTTCTGCAAGTCAGAAATGATACATTTCAGCTCAGAGGGATTGGATTGTTCTGAGACCTCACGTTACCTACTACCTAGATAGCTGCAGGCAGAACTCTTGCCTCTCTCCATGGATATTTGGCACAGGCTTCACAAACTGCACACCACTGCTTAGTTTCAGAACTGATAGGAGGGAGTGGAAAAGTGGCCCCCAGCTGTCCAAAAGGTATTACTTTCCATTCTCCAAAATCCCATAGTTTTCTTGAGGTATTTCTTCAAGAAATAGAAAACCTCAGAAGTACTGCCTTGTTGCAGCTCTGCTTTTTTGTCTTCTAATAGGGAAGGAAGGAAATGGATACTAATCAATATCAAGCAGAGAAGGTCAGTCATACAGAGCATTATACACAGTCACCATTGGAGGAGTGAACAACTCTGAAACCTTATTACTCAGATATTATTCCTTTACAGAGCAAAGTGAGCATGGTTGTAAATCTTATTTCTCCTTAAGAACAATGAAGATAGTCCCTGACCTAACTGAGAACTGTTAAAAATGAAGAAAAAAATGTATTTCAGGCAAGAATAAGTTGAAGATTGCTATCTAAGAATAAATGTAAAAAAAAGAGGAACAACATAAAATTAATTTCCATAAGGATTTAAATATTGTTCATTTTTTCCATAGCTTGCTGTTTACTCTTTCTTCTGCCTTGGTGAATACCAGGTTCATCTCAGGAAAGACACTACTGCTGTATGGAGAAAAGAATCCAAAGCACTTTACATGCTCTGTAAAATGGACTTTGAGCTTTCTTCTACTCCATTATTAGCATACACAGATGCTTCCTTCTGAGATCTTAGTCCTGACTATCATTCATTCTCTTCTATATCTGCTCTGAGGCATGTCATAGAGCTTGGAAGTGGAGATTCTGAATGAAGCTACAAAATATTCAGTTCACCATGACTTATTTGCATGATGTGACCTGTGGAATTATACTGACAAGACCTCTAAAACCAGAAGTGAACACGAGTGTGTCTCCAGTTTATGAAGATGGATATGATCTCGAGGAAGAAATGGATTGTGTCTAATCAACATATATCTACAAACTCATTAGTAGTAGAAGATTTGAGAATTTTAATGGAGCTGCAGATTTTAAGAGGTCCAAAACAACTTTCTCTCTTCAAGTACAGGAATGCCAGAAAATATCTTATTGATGCCAGCCAGAAGAACAACAGTTTGTTCCTTCATCTTGAATTCAAGCTTTGTTGCTCAGGAACATATCCCTGCCAAAAGAAGACTGCTTGCACTGTTACTAATTCAGGCAAATGCACTGAACAATCAAAGTAGTTGTTCTTCTAGAATTTTGGGATCTCTCTGTCCTGCCTTTTCAGAGTGACCTTGGAAAAGGAAAACATAGCAAATTTATCATTTTCAAGGCATCATTGTAGTTCCAGCTGTTAAGAATTGTTGTTCAACATTTTCAAAGTACAAAAAAGTAACAGGAGGGTTTCTCCTACAATCCAGGTTTGCAAATCTGAAGCTGGTTACAGGTGGAGCCTGTTTCTCTTTGGAAGGCAACAAACCCCTCAGAACCCTTTGGTTTTTCCTTCATTACTTGAGGTTTTAGAATACCACTGTCTGTGATTAGCTACTCCAATTCATTCATACTTGTGTCACAGACTAGTCAGAATATAATGAGAAGATGCAGGTATGAAGACAACTGGCCAGGTTCTAGAGTTCCTTTTTGTCCTTTGGCAGGATGCATCTTTTCTTTGTGCTGTGCTGTTCAAAACCAGTATCAAGACGATCCTCAGTACAGAGATGTTACAACAAGTTGTAATTTTTGCCTGGAAATCTCCACAATACTCAAGCACGAAGACATTTCTAATCAGTTCAGGAACAATCCTAGTAACGTGCAGCAGTTTATCATGTGTTCAGGGCAAATGCCAGAAGGAAACATCAAAGTCATCATTTTATGGAATGAATACCAGTATGTTATGCTATCTTCTTCCAAGAATACCACAGGAACTTGTGACCATTATGTGTAAAAAATGCAAAAGAATTACAGTGAAATTTTGTCATCTACACGCAAATTCAAGCATGGATAGTGGATATGTTCTGTGTTTAATTTCTTTAGTTGTTAAATTTTCAGTACTAGTTGCTCTCTTCCCTTCTTTTTCTCTAATGCCCAAGATGACTCCTGCTAATAGTTGGGAATCGGCAACCATAATCTTGACTACTTCTTAGTGAAACAGACTCCGTGCATTTTTCCAGGGCAAGAAGAAATTCTTCTAATTGCTCATCTGTGATAGCTTTTAGGTGAAAAGCTCTTGAATCTTCCTTTTCCTTAGTTCTTTTGAGACAGAGATTTTTCTGAAATCCACCAAATCTGCCACCTTCTGTTTCTTGTCTGTATTAGAGTGATGGCATGATGGGTACTCATACTGGAGAAAGTGAAAACTAGATTCCCTTAAAATAATTTTATATTCTCTGAATGTGTACCCACTGCTCTGTCAGCTCTCACTATTTTGACTAAAATTTCTTCAAGCATGGCAAAGTCTTTTCTTCATGTGGAGATTCTAAATGGATGGAAAGAGAAAGGAAAATGATCAAAGGGTTTCCAGTTGATGACTGATTCATTGTTTTTAAACATTTTTTTTTTCCTGCCTGGATATTGCTCTGCTGTTTCTAACTTGTTTTTTAGTTGTCTTATATTCCCTCAGCTGTGGCAGTATTCCTGGAGCCAAATGTGAGTGCACTACCTCAAAATGCCAGCAGTGGAAGCTGGTAAGCAAGTGGGGATAAATCAACAGAGGAATCTCTGAAGCTTGGGACAAAGGCAGAAAACACATCAGTACTGCACTAACAGAGCAGCAGGTACCCTCATAGAGAAGATAAAATTACAGGTAAGGAAAAAAATTTACATTTCTATTTTGATCTGGTCCAAATGGCTTGTTACTCTCCATTCAAAATCCTAGAAAAAATAACACACCATAAATATCTGAGGAAGAAAAAGGTGTCAAATGTGATGAATTTAGAGTACCGGATTTTTTTGTTGGGGATAATTTGAAGCTCCATCTTACTCAGTTCTGGAAAAAATACATTAAAAGATAAAAATTATATGTATTAGGCAATTTAAAACCTCAGGCTAGTTTTGAAGCAAGGCTGGGGTGGTTAGTTTTGTGGGTTTTTTGTTTTGTTTTTTTTTTTTAATATTAAACACAGGAAAATGCTTGTTCCAGGTTTTCCTTTCCCATTAAGGACATCAATAGGCTTTGCTTTAGCAAAGTGAGGTCAGATAAAGCCAAAGATAGAAGGACTATTCCCATTCTTCCTTCTTCATTTGCTTTCTCATGGTCATAAGGGCAGCATGACTCTTTATTATGCTTCAGTTTCATCATCTGTAAAAAAGGAGATTGTTTTTATCTCCCACTCAAGATGACTAGATGGAATAAGTGGTGTACAAGGGAAGAAAATTACATTTACTTAATTAATTGTCTTGCAGTCGTTTCTGCCACCATGCTGCAGTCCTGCTATGGAGTTGTGATCACCACAAAACCCTCAAGAAGATATATATCCTTGTCTGAATTGCTACACTTATTATCTGTTACAGAAAGTAAAATCAGGTTTATGTTTTAAGTCTTCTTTTAATATAAAACTGTTGTCTATAAATGAAAAACTTTCTTAAGTTAAAGCAATTCTACCATAAACTTAATTTCTCTGCTGAGTTACAGAAACATTGAGAAAATTTAGGTATGTGCATTTGGGTGGTATTACCTTTTGGAAGAGAATAATAATAAATTTGAAAGACCAATGAATTAGATTTAGCCTTGACATAACTCATCTTGACTCAACTTGACATAACTCATATGTCTTCATCAGATATACACATCACTATGATAATTGTACCAGTGAGTTATATCAACTAAATTTATTTTATAAACTATCAAGGAAATAGGAATACAGAGACATATTAATTTGTTTTGTAGTATTTAAAAGTGTAGAGGTTTTAGTAAAGCAACAAGTTATTGAAGTTATGAGTTTAATTTTGCAATGTGTGTTTCTAATGATCTGCTGCATGACATTTAAGCTAAAAAGATTAAAGAAAAAAAAAGGAAAATAATCTTTTTGTAAGTATTGAAGAAATTTAGGTGATGTGCTGAGGTGCTGTGCAACCTTTTTCAGAAGCAATCTTTATCAGTAGGTTCAATAACTTCTTCAAGTATCTAGAGAGTGAACTAGATGTCTGAAATGAATATTGTCTTTTGCAATGTGTCATCTGTTATTTGATGATGTTTCCTGTAACCTACTAAGCATAGAAATGGCTGTAAGTAAAGTTCTCCTCAGAATGCTCACATTTTCCAAACTTTAAACTTTCAGGTTTGGTTGGTTGGTTTTGGTTTTTGTTTGTTTTGTTGCTGTTGGGTTTTTTTAAACTTTAAAATATATAGAAAGAACACACTCAGATCTTTCATTTAGAAAGAATTGTATTCTACTTCATGACTCTTTTCTGTACCACAGGTCTGTCCGTGGACTTCTTTTCAAAGAACTTTTCAATTATAGTTTATTGTAGTTAAAGATTGCTGATATACTTTCAATAATGAATGTTCTCTATCAGTTTCTTTTGGTTTTTGGTGACAAATCAATGAGTTTGAGTTTGAATATATTTACACCTTTTCCTTTGGGGTTACTGTTGTTGCTTGAGGGTATTTTTGAGACCATGCTCTTTTGCTAAAAGAAGTTGCTCTGATTCTGAAATATGTCTTTTCCTGTCACTTTGTGCTTTTCCTTGTCAGTTAAAGAAAATTCCATCTATCCCAGTTTTGTTTTCTGTAACTAATTCCATAACAGTGTAGTACTTGACATGTGTTTGTTTCTTAGGCAAACGTGTAAAACTCCTCAAGTCCGAATGGAGAAGTAGAGAAAGGAGGTTTCTGCTGTGCCTGATGACAATTTTTGATTTTTCCACACACACAAAATATTCTGGCTCCATGTTGGAGCACTAGTTGTGATGAATCCTAGTCTTGGTCGGATTCTAAGGAAGGGCCAGAACGTTCGTTGAGGAATAAAGAATCAAACCACTCCAGAAAATGTGTTCCAGCCGTGGTTTATTACTCACAGAGCAGCAGGTGTGTACAAATACAGGTTTACACAGTATTAATAGGAATTGTTGTACCTTACTCCTCATTGTAGTTGCTTAGTTTACTGCAGACCCCCAGGAATCACGGCTTATTTGGGCAGAGCTTGAGGAGGGTGGTTGGAGAGACTCTGCATTTTACTCCTAGGCAGCCTTAGTGTGTGAGTCTGATGCTTCTGGGACCCTTGAAACATCTTTCTTCACTCACTCTCCTTTCAAAGGTAGACCCAGTTGATAAACTTAAGTTACTCACTATCATGGGAAAGCAAGAGATGCTCTGGAGAAGTGAATAACACTTGGAAAGGAAATACATCTTAGTATATTCAGTTAGGTGCCACTTTTTAGTTATCAGCATCCCATACTGGATTAATTACAATTCAGAATTGCTAGATGTTTTCTCTTTAATCTTAAACCACATTTAAGATGAAGAACTCTACCATTTCCAAGAAGGTATGTCATGCTCTAAAATATTTTTCCTTTGCCTATTTTTATAGTCCTAACTTTTAAGATTATTTGGAGCCATTAAACTCAATTTACATGTTTTAATTAGAATTTTTAACACTGATGGTCTAGATCTTCACTTTGACAACAAAAATCTCCTGCTGAAATCATTGAGCAGTGGGAAAATTAGAAATACAAACTTATACTTCAAATAGCATTTTGTGAAATCTGTTTTCACCATTTTTTTAATTATTTCTAATGAAAGGTGCTATGCACAGGAATTATCACAAATGTAATTCTGATTAGTCACAGTGCAATAGAAGTATGAAATAATTAAAAACTTTTGAATTTGGTTGTTATCAAAGACATGGGAAAATTTTGAGCCATTTAAATGTACTGGGAAATATCTTGTTTAATTAATTAAATGAGCTAGAGTTGTTTGCTGAAGGACAGACCTGAAGATCTATAGTTCTAAATGGCTCCATTACAGGCTTGGGAATGTGTTTAAACTAACATTTTTCATACTGCAGTGCCTAAAATAAAGGGAAAAATCTAAGGCTCTTGAGTCAAAAGTTAGGTAAGGCCAAAACTTTATGAGCAGGAATGAAACATCTGAAGACTTGAGGAAATATCTATCTATATGTGTATAACCTTCTCTGAAGGTAAATAAATCCATATTTATCATTAAATTTCTGTTTTCCAAACTGCTCTCAGTCACTCAAATTTTGCCTTTTATCATTAGCCCAAGTCAGGTAGCAGTCTGTCATAATGAAACAAACATACATTATCAAGCATACCCTTGAGATATAGTTGAATCACCTTAACATTGCTCAGACTTTTGAGGTCCTTGTTCCCTTAGTAATTTAATTATCCAGTATTAACACACAAATTCACACCTATCTACAGTTAAGTTCATATGCATATTGGAGCCCTATTGCAAAAAGGTCCTTAAAAGCTCAATTTTTCCAGCTTTTTCACTTCTGTAGAAAATAAATTACAGGATTCTGAAGCTGTGAGGAAATTGTGAGCCTGTCCTTTGTTAATGCTTGCAAAGGCCTTTTGAGTATCACTGGCACAAGGTTGTTTTACTAGATCAGAAGCACTTTCCAGACTTGCAAGTTGAACTGTTTGAGTGAATAATCATTCACAAGTGGCAGTGCAAACTGTTCTTTGCTTTCATAAGCCACGTATGAATGACATTGCATGGCAAACACATTGTATGGATTCTGAAGTTGCAGGAGACAGTCTGCTTCCATCTGTTCAAACTATTAATTTCCAACCTCAACCTCATTCACAGAGGGCAGAAGTTGAATTGGCAGATGTTTGTTTCTTGTTGTATGGGTCCTTCTGTTTTTGCATTGTAATATTCGTGTTAGGTTTTCGGTATCAAAACAAAGTTATTTATGTCATGGAAAAATATGACTGATGTAACCCTCTTTGAGTCCATTCCTCATTAGGAAAGGTTTGTTGACCATAGGTTATTAATTTTTTTGTGGTCTTTTTTTTGTACAGCCATTTCTTAGGCCTCTTTTTTTCAAGCATTTATTTAAGGGATTCTTCTGGCATTCCCTGTATTATCTCATGTTGGTCATTACATATATTTGTGAGACCCTTTTTATATTTCCTAGAAATCCCAACACCATTTTTGTTTCTCATAGGCCTTTAGTATTTTACAGAAGAGTGATAGAGGTGTCAAGATGGCTTTTCTTTGTCTAATATTCTAACAGGCTTCCATCCAACATTCCTCCCCCACTCAATTCTGTTCTTTACTATTCACGATGGAAAAGAGAGAATTGAAGTTGCAAGGGCACTCATAGAAAGGCAAGCTGCTAGCTGTCATGTGCTTGACTGTGCAAACTCAGGAGTCTGGTTTTAATATGGATTTTGTGTATGGTTTGTGATAAAGAGAAAAAATTGAAAGGGCTTCCAGTCAAAAAAAAGTCTGTGGTCTAAGGTTGTGTTATGAAATGTTTCAGCACACAGTTATTTCAATATACTGTATATTACTGTCTTTTTCTTCTAACTTTATTAAATAGTAAACTCCTTGCCTCATTTGCATGTATAAACTATTGTGTAGTTATCAAATAATTGCTGATACATTTGTTTCTCTGAAGGAGCAGAAGATTTGTACTATACCTAATTGTGATCCTGTAACTTTCATGCTTCGGTGCATGAAAGTAAGGAGAAGTGCTTTACTGTTCAGGGAGTATTCACTCAGCCATTCTTTACATTCCACAGTCTTGATTTCTCCCTTTTTTAACGTAGAAGGAACTCTTGAGTAAAAGTATCTGGCTGGATTTTTATGGGGAATCTATTCTTATAGAATAGAGAATATTATTGGTTGTATTCATCAGCTGTGGGAGTTGCACAAGTGAGGACATTTTTCACCTGTTGTCAGCAGCACAGGAACAGAGGCTGTCCAGAATATCTCTGGAGCTGGTAGCTTTTCTAATGCTCTTCCTTTGAGATCTCTTCATCTCTGATCCATTCTGTGTTGCCCTGGCAAAAATATTCTACCCCAAAACTGAATGTGTTTTGAAAATGTAGTGAGCAGAAGCAATGTGGAAAACATCAGTTGCATTTAACTATATATCGTTGGTTTAAAATAAAACAAGTGAGTTCAAATATAATTACAGCCAATTTACAGCAGCCACTCACTAATTTAAATTTTAAAAGTCTGCAACTGCAGTGTAATTGTACTTTAATTGCACATTTTCTACATGAAAGTGAAAAGAGTCTAATGCATTGTATTTATGATATAACAACCATGTGAAAAAATATATTAGCATAAAGGAAGTAATTATGTTCCAAGAATGAGCAAATTAATTCAGATCAACACCTAGGATGTTAAAGGTTTTATGTCTTTTTTTAATTTGTATTGTTAAACAGCAGCAAAGTTAATTTCCTATATATATTAATTATTAACTGAAAAATTTATTAGACTTGATTTGCACCCATTTAGTATGTTACTATTCTCTTAGGATTTGAAAGATTAGATACATACCACTATCAGTCTGCCTTTTCCTATAAAGACCTTTGGCACAATACCTTACTTCCCAGCCACTTAAACCCAAGTAGTTTTTACTATATCCAAAATTAAACATTTCTGGGAATATGATCACTAGATACTAGCTAAATTTTCATTGCTGCTTTATGAAACTGCCTTTAGCATCCAAGTGGTCTACTCTCTCCATTATGGGTATGAATTTATAACTTCCATTAATTTTAATGTCTAGTCTGTGCTTGTACATAACAAATATTACCTTCTTACACAGAGGTAAATGTGGACCACTATGTGTGCTACTCAGAGTAGCATTGTGTGACCTGGAAGGTAACAGACAGACAAAAGTAAAAGATTTTTAAAAAGGGGGGGGGGGCTGGGGCAGGGGGAGTAATAAAAAATTTGGCAAGACAAAGCAGTCAAAAACTCCCAATAGTGTAATCACAAAAGCTAGGAGCATGCAACTTGACTTCTTGTACAGCCTGTATAGATAAAATGACCTTTGTGTATAATTAGCCACTTGTTATAGAGCAGAGATTTGAATGGCTATCTGTCTGGTTTTTTTTCTTATAAATATCACCTATTTATTCTGTGTAACAGTGTATGTTGCTTCTGTAGGGATATTTTCACCTCACCATTGTAGAGCTAGATGGGGGAGTAGATAAGCCTGCAGGTTATGATTTCACTGAGTTTCTTTGTGACTGAAGAGAACACATTTGCACTTCCAGCCATGCAACTGAGCAGTCATATATGTGTGAAAATGTTCTTTTTGCTTGCTGCAGTTTATCACCTTAGCCCATGCATTTGTAGAGCTGGATGTAATAGAAATAATAAATCACAGAATGGTTGTGGTTGGAAGGGACTTCTGGAAATTCAACTCCCCTGCTCAAGCAGAGTCACCTAGAGCCAGTTGCCCAACACCAGATGGCTTTTGAATGTCTTCAAGGGTGAAGACTCCACCATCACCCTGGGCAACCTGTGTCAGTGCTCAGTCACAACAGAAAAGTGTTTCCCAAGAGGGAATCTCCTATGTTTCAGTTTGTGCTCATTGCATCATGTCCTGGCACTGGGCACCACTTGAAAAAAGTCTGGCTCAATCTTCTTTGCATCCTCCCTTCAGATGTTTGTACACATGGATAAGTTCCCCCCTAAGTTTCATCTTATGCAGGCTGAGCAGTCCCACCTCTCTCAGCCTTTTCTTCATAAGAACGTACTTCAGTCCCTTATTTGTTTTAGTAGCCTTTTACTGGACTCTCTCCAGTAGCAGTATGTCTGTCTTGTACTGGGGAGCCCCAAACAGACACAGTATTGCAGGTTTGGCCTCACCAGTCCTGAGCAGAGCTGAAGGACCACCTCCCTTGACCTGCTGACAATACTTCGTCTAATGTAGCCCAAGATGCCATCAACCTTCATTGCAGCAGGGGCACATTTCTGGGTCACGGTCAACTTGGTCTCTCAAAAGTCAGCTGGCACCCTCTCTTTTTAATAGCAAAGATCTACTCTATGGGTATGTAGGCAGAATAGAGAATTCACCTGAGTTCCATTGGCTGTGTCTGTCCAGTTGTGCCTTGAGGAAACTGTCATAGAACCATAGAATGAATCCTAGAATGGTTTGGGTTGGAAGGGACCTCTGGAGCTCATCTAGTCCAACCCCCCTGCAGTGGGCAGGGACATCCCCAACTAGATCAGCTTGCCCAGAGCCCTGGCAAGCCTCACCTGCAATGCCTCCAGGGATGGGAACTCAACCACCTCCCTGGGCAACCTGTTCCAGTGTTCCACCACCCTCATGGTGAGGAACTTCTGTCCTCTGGTTCTGCTTTGGATTTGGTGTACTCTGTTGTTTGGAAAATTAAGAAGCTTTGAACCTGCATCTACATGGTCTCTTTGGGAGTCTTACATCCTTTGATCTGTCTTCACTGTGCTTTGCATCAGTTAATTTACCACAGGTTTTCTATCTATCTATCTATCTATCTATCTGAAGAGATGGTAATAAAATCCACCTGCAGATAGGATCAGAAGATGTGTATTTTACAATATATAGCTCAGTGGTGTATGGGTCCATGAGTAGAATTCCAGCTTGTTACAATAAACCACCAAATAAAATACAAAAAAGATGCTGTGTCATCCTTTTGAGCTTTGGTGCAGAGTATAGAAATAAGTTGCCTGACTTTTAAATTAACTCTTCATTATTTTTTCAGGCAATCTTCCTGTATAAAAGGGGCCACATGAGGCTGTTTCCAACAGCAAGAACGAAACAAAACAAGAGCAGTGTAATAAATAAACCCATATAACATAGAAATCACAAGTTTTATTACTGCCTTCTTAAGTGCAGTTCATAGAAACAACTGGTGGAGAAGGCAAACGAAGTAATGAACTCCTGGAAGAGTCTTTTTAATATGCTGCTCTATGTTCATGCTCTTCAGACCTGAGAAGAGCTGTATACAAGCAGTTTTGCTGAGGGCAAAAGAATGTTTCATCATTGAGGAGCATGACCCTTCTCTCTGTGATTGAATGAAAAGCATATTCCCCTTGATGTCATGTAGTGTTATCGTGACATTCCAAAGGATTGTTCCTCAAGACTTGGGAAGTTTCCCCCTGGCACAATTTGATTTTAAAATGTTATGTGATCATTAATTGTATCCACTGACACAGCAGAAATATTCCTCAAGTTATGTTTCTTTGATATGATGAATTTTTATTTTTTTTAATGTTTAAAATCCAAATCGGGCACAAGGAAAGTGCAACTACTGTGAAGTGCTCTGTCTCCCACTCTTTCTCTGTGGTCCTTTTGTCCCACTCTTGTTTCATGTTAGGCTGGGTGAAACCACTCTTTGTAAACTCCTTGGTAGTTATTTTATACCTTGTGAATAACAGGATATATCTCTCTCTTGTTTATGTATGCATGATTTTTGTCCTGTTTCTTCTCTGAGTGATTATTGCTTGCCAAGATGCATTTAGCCTTTAACAGGACATTGCCTTTTCCAACCTAAATGATTCTGTGATTGTGTTTTAAAGTAGCATGCAAAGAATGGAAGAATACATCTCCAGTATCGTCACTGTTACACTCAATGGCTAACATTTTAAAAGCATAGTTGTTATCATACAGAAGTTCTAACATTGAAAAGGATGAACAGAATACAGATATTTTCCTTGAAACCAACGCCTTTGACATTTGTGGGTTGGTAATTTGTGACCTTCAGATTTTTTTATTATATTTTTAAGCATGGTCACATTTCAATTTCTCCTTGTCAAGTCCAATTCCAAGAAAGCACTTAAACACACAATTTAAGTTGGGAAGCAATCCCATCTAATGCCATTGGGAATTATTCACTTATTTAAAAACAATTGAAAGAGCTCTTCTGGACAGAGATCTTATATTTCAGTGTCAGTTTCCAGTACTTTGGAAGTAGATTCTCAATGTACAATTTTGATTTTCTGATTTTCTTTTCCTTTACAGGTAACCCGATAGCTAAAGACAAATCAAGTCAGTCTCAAGGCTGATAACATTAAATGCAACATATAGGAATTTCATTCCTCTAGGCAATCCTTGAAGTGAAATTTTATACTGCTGGGGTGTATCCTTCAGAATCAATTGTTTCACTGAGAACCTGACTTGTAATCAGCAACAGCCTTGAGATCAAAACTGCTGGAAAGTTATTCTGAACTTCTGTGTCACAAAGATTTCAAACTGATTGAACTGTGTACACCTGTAAAATGGCACTTGCTGAGGAATTTGCAGCTGTAATCACAAGAGCTGATACTCAAAAGGTGCAGAAAAGCAGCAATCTTTTGGATTCTCCATTGCAGACCGGTGGCTTTTCATCTTGATGAAGTCAACCTCCAAAAAGTATTGGTTCCTTCTCTCTCAAATGATCCCTGGTCCACCATTCAGATTGCTGGTGGGACTGCACACTGCTTTAATGAAATTTCTAGTGCAGAAATTGTCCTCTGGCATGGCACAGTTTTAGACATTTTTATTTGTATTCTAATCTTGGA
The DNA here is from genome assembly GCA_013396975.1 of Bucco capensis. Lineage (NCBI taxonomy): Eukaryota > Metazoa > Chordata > Aves > Piciformes > Bucconidae > Bucco > Bucco capensis. The sequence goes on along the minus strand of VWZO01022654.1, from coordinate 550,446 downwards.
GCTCTCAAAGGTACATATTTAAACATCTTGAAGTTGCTTTTGTTATAGGAATGGAAATATATATCCATTGTTAATAATTATTGTTGACAAGTAATAGTTATCTGAATACATCAGTCATACTAGAATGTATAGGCAGGTCAACATGTTTCCCTAAGGCTAACCAACTACTGCAGCTCTTTGGCAGTTAAAATACTAGAGGTCAAAACTCAATTACCATTTCCATTATAAGGCATTTTATACCTTTAAGATATACATTTCCATTCAGTCTGAAGGAGATGGGTGTTCCTGATATGTACTTTACTTTCCCAACCTTTAATTCATTGAAATTCATGGTAAGCAATCAATGACAGTATTTCATCCCTTTTTATAATGGTAGGCAGGGATGTAAATGAGTTTTGCAATTATGAAATTGGATGGTAATAATTCAGAATTTTTGTCATTTTATTAAAAAATAAAATCTCTTGCTTGACCCTAAGTACTGTTGGATGCTTATGTAGATGTCTGCTCAGTCTGTTTGCTATAAAGGAAAAAAGTCTTAGTGCCCTCCCAGATTTACAGTTTGTGGGTGTTTTGCTTGCTTACAGTCATCCAGTTCAGATCTGATCCTTGCCAAAATCACATTTACTTTTTATTTTTTGTTTCAGTAGCAATTTTTGAACTTTGTGATGTGCTGTTACATGAAAAAAAAAATCCTCACTATTTAAAGGCCTTAAGCATCTATAAGCTTTTTTCTAGGTTATTACAGAATGTATAATTTTATACTCCATTTAGTGTATATTGAACCATCTGTAATATTGAAACAACAGAAATTTGGCAATTCCTTTTAGTGACATTGCATAAGCCTGCTGACTGGAGAGGGACAGTTCTGACTGTATTCTCTGATGCATTGAAATGAAAACCACACATACTTTATAGTGTAAAAAACATATAGGGGCAAGCTTATTTAAAAGTCCTGTGTGGTTACCAGACTCCCAGAAAAAGAGGGAAATGACTTTATCATTACAAGCCATTGACATGGCTAAGTAGTTATATATTAAGTTTGGTGATGGATGAACACCCTGGAGTGCTCTGCCTGTCACAGTAGCCCCTGCTGTTCCAAAACCATTTCATTACCTCTGCTGTATTGTTACACAGGAGAGCTTAAATAAAATAAATGACTGTTGGGAATAAAATTGAGAAGTATATTCTATCATTTTGCTGAGAAATAATACAAAATGTTGGCAGGGCAAGATTTTTTTTCTGATTAAAATTTAATTAGGATAAACTGTTTGTAGCAGCAGCTAGGTATCTCAGTGGTTTAGGATGGATTAATATTGTATGGGTTTGTGCTGACAGGGACAGGACAGAAGGTAGCATCTTAAAGAGACTGTCTGGGACAGTGCAAAGTGTAAATGTGCTGTTTTGTAAAATCTGAATCTGGCCTCTCTTTGGTCAAGAATCTACATCATGCTTCTCAATATTTGTTTTCATTGTTTCTTTGTTCTTAAACCAACACTGAAAATACTGTATTATATACAAGTGTAACACATGCATATCAATAAGTGAAAATAAATGGATTTTCAAATATACTGAATAGATTATCTGCAGTAGATTAATGTTGTGAATATTCATAGCAAGTGAATAAAATTTTAATATAAAATAGAGCTCCCAGTATGGATGTGCACTTTGGAGGTCTATTCTGTTTACCCATGGAACAAAATAATTTTTTTTCAGTGAATAAGGATCTCGAGGGTTATATTAATTTTGTATTTCTTAAGTAGAGCTGGGAATATTTCCTACCACTTTGAAAGGTCCTTTTCCAAAGGAAGCTGATATTTAGCACAACTGTTCTAGCATTGTTGTAGGAACTTCGGGTGGAAGTTTTCAGGCCAGACTGAATAAAAGAGGCATTTTATCTTCACAAAATGGGAATCCTGAAATAGACCTTTTCAGTAGCAGCAGAACATGGTGGATATTCCTGAGAAGGTCATGTTTCAGGTTAATTTTTTTTTACCTGTTTAAAAAACAAACAAACCAAAAATAAACCCCAGTTCAACAGTGAACTCTACTTCTAGTGCCTGGTTTAGTGTTGCCTTTGAAAATGGAGTACAGATGATATGATCAGCTACAGACATTCATTGTAGGCATGTGAAGATGAATCCTCCTTCAATTGCTTCTTTATTCCTTACACACAGCTTCTAGGTTATTTGATATATTCAAGTTCATTTGATTATAAGGATCATCAGGCATTATGATCAGAGGGAAATCCATGTTACCCTTTGAATTCAGTGATCATCAAGAACTCTGAACTGCAGGACAGGATGGGTTCCTGTTCTGCAGTTCCATGTGGCAGTGCATTGATAAAAAAGGAAAACTCACTGCTTTGTTCAAACCTTTGAAAATGAAATGTGTTGGATCAGTTCAATGAACTACTTTTTAACCCACCTGTTATCCTATATCCTGTAAATCTATTTATCATGTTATCTTTTAAATCTTGTCTTCTCCAGCTCTGCTCAAGAACATTACTGGTGTGGCATTTCAGTACTTCACCAAGGCAGTGCAGCTCTGTTTTGTGTAGAACCTGTATGCTTTAGAACTGGAGACAGAATGAATGAGGTTGATTTATTTTGAAACTAAAAACTAAAGCATGCTATTTTTTTTTTAGATTTCCTGAAAATATATGCAGAAGTTTTTTTGCTCATTATAGTGATACATCTGGCTTTTCTATTTCCAGGTAATGCACGGATGTCTAAACAACAAAACAGAAAGATGTGATTGGCATCCTTTTCTGTTGATTTATTGCCTCCTCCTTCATGCCTTAAATTATACACATCTGTTGTTAACCAAGATATTATCTCAAGGAAAATGAGCACAGTTTTGGTTTGTAAGAGAAATGTTGCCTTAATCTCTTGTTTCTTTGTGCAATTCGTTAAGATAGCTCTGAATCAAACATGTCATACCTGAGCAATCTGATGGCATTCAGTGATTTCTCATGGTTTCAGTGGTAGTAAATTGAATAATAAGAATTACCTAATCGCTTTGTTAGTCTTTATAATGCAATTTGTACCCTGAGAAACTTTCCTGTTTATTGTTTTATAGAATGTGAAAAGATTGCCAAATTACAACTTTGATCTTGTTTCTGTAAGAGGTTATGTAACTTTCCTTCCTTCCTACTACACAGTTAATTCTAGGTGGCAGTGGGAAGTGAAACCCAGTTATTCCGTGACATTAAATTTTCTTGATGAAATATCACTAATCACATCACTATTAGCCATGACTGAAAGACTTTAAATATATGTGGTTTTCAGTTCTGAAAACCAGTTTATTGCCCATCTTAGTTCAAGAAATAGTTTCTGTAATAGAAATATTATCGCCCATTGGTAACTCTAACTGTAGAAGTTCTATACTAGCTCTTTAAATTATGGTTATATTCATAACTGTAAAATTATTTCTTGATCCTCTGTCACAGCGGGGCCAGTCTTTTTTTTCCCCTATAACATTGAGGTAACTAAAGAACCTGTAGTTTGAGATTTATGGCTTTGCTTTCACTCCAAATGCACAGCTGGGAAAACAACATGTAAAAATACTTGCTACTCGCATTGCTGAGGCATTTTTCTTGAATATGATGAATAGGTGGAGTTGCAGGTTTACCCCATTATTAGTGTATTGGTTGAATCTCTTGGTCTCTTTTCTCCTCAATGTCGTAACAAACATGGCAAAAAAGACCTCATTCTCCAGCCTTATCTCTTAGTATTTAGATCTGATGTCCAGAACTCACAAAACATATGCTAGTTGTTTTAGTCACTATGTCTGCATCCTGTTTAAATTCTTTAGTCTGATTCTCTCTATATGATTAATTCTGGAAACGTTGCCAATATTTAGGTGTAGAGAATGTAATCCTTCCCATTAATGGTTTACAGTTTGGGTCTCTTTGTCATTGTTGTTCTTTTTACTTTTCTTTGGTCATTTACTCTTTTCCTGGGATTCAGTCAAGTCTTATGAAATTTCAGTACTGATAAGTTTCCTAATAAATAGTGGCCTCGAAATGGTCTTCATAGTTCTTGGAGAGAAGAGAAGGAGAGAGATGGTGTTTCTCTCTCATTTGCTTTTAAAATGGTTTCCAGCTTAAACTATTCTGTCTGAATGGAAGCATTTTTTTCCTAACTATAAATGGTCTGTGTTTCAATATGCTCTCTGATCGTAAAGCTGATTAAATGGTCCTCTCTGTATGGCAGATTACCTCAGCAGAATTTACAAATGGAAGACAATGATTTTGCTAATGTCCATGGGCAGGTAGACAGAATTTGGTCCCAGATGCTCTGCCTAATGTTCATGGCAAAAGCGACTCAAAAACAATGTTCCCATATGCCGTAATTGCTGGAATTATTTCTCAGGCATATTCCCTTGTCATCCCTCATATGTAGAACTCATTAGATTCCTAGTGGGAGAACATATGGAGAGAGAGATGATGGAAAACATTGTAAAACAGATTGTGTATTTAAATTTATATTATAAAAGACCTCTGTGCACAGGCAAACTTAGTGGAGAAAGTTCAAACTCTTTCTTCCCACTTCATAAGGAAATCAACATTTATGGAGCTGTTATCTCAGTGCATTTGAAGACACTTATAGATGATAGGTTAAAGACTGATTTTCTGGATATTAGTAGGAGTTCTGCTGCTAATTTGAGGTCAACTCTGTATTTCCTACATTATTTTTCCATATATTCAGTTAAACTATAGCTATGTAAGATCTTTTTGCTAATTGGAATAACCAGAAGTCAAAGTTCCACCCATACAAATCCGTTGGCAGGATCAGGCCTTTGGCTATGGGTTTGTGATTTCAGTGTTAACACAATGACTTTTATGAATAACTTCTTTGTGCTTCACCCAAAAAAGTGATAAAGTTTCTTTCACCCAGCTCAGCTACCCAATAGATGAGGATTATATCCTGGCAGAGCTCTTTAAATGACTACTGAATATTAATATTTCATTATCCTTTCTTATAGTTAAACAAATAAAAAAAGTGTTAATAATATATGAATTCAAAATATTATTCCTATTTTATGTAAATTTTGTCTGTTCTTGTTTTTTCCTCAATACTGACCATGAAGGTGGTTTCAACAGGGACTGTTTAGGGTACTATAAAGACTACCTATGACAGAGGGGGGCACTAGCAGAAGTTACCCAGTGGACAGTTGGAGAAACACTTCTGCAGACATCATTGTTGCCAGCTCCTAAAGAAGGAATTCTGACAGGATTTCTCTTATTGCATGGAGCTGAATCAAATATCATGCTTAAATGAACGTTGGAGGGACACAGAGAAACAATGTGGACATCTCTACAGGCCTTAAAAATGTCAGATATGTCCACAGGATGTTTCCATCTTGGTCATTGCTTTTCTAAGAGGAGACCCAAAATGGATATTTAGGTAGCATTTGTGGAAAAGCTGTATATATATCTGCTGGCAAACATCCCTACTGTGGTGGTTTAACCCGAGCCAGTATCTAAGCCCCACACAGCTGCTCACTCTCTCCTCCTGGTGGGATGGAGCAGAGAATCAGGAGAGTAAAAGAGAAAACTCATGGGTTGAGATAAAGACAGGTAAAATATTTTAATAGGTAAAGTAAAAGCAGTGCATGCAAGGAAAGCAAAACAAGGAATCAATTTGCCACTTCCCATCAACAGGCAGGTGTTCAAGCCATCTCCAGGAAACCGTTATTTGGGAAGACAAACACCACCACTCCAAACATCCCCTCCCTCCCTTCTTCTTCCCTCAGCTTTATGTGCTAGACATGATATCATATATCATAGGTGTGGAATATCCCTTCTGGTTAGTTGGGGTCAGCTGTCCCAGCTGTGTCCCCTGCCTACTTCTTGTGCACCCTCAGCCTACTCACTGGTGGTTTGTGTGAGAAGCGGAGAAGCTCTTGATTCTGTGTAAGCACTGCTCAGCACTAACAAAAACATCACTGTGTTACCTACCAACACTGCTTTCAGCACAAATCCATAGCACAGCCCCATAGTAGCTGCTATGAAGGATATTAACTCTATTGCAGTCAAATCTAGCATATATATCTAAAGGGAGTACCTCCAGAAATTCAGACCCAACCCTCCTCCATTACTGCTGAAGCTGGACTGTGTTCCTATGCTGTTCTGCTAAGACAGAGTTGCACAGTATGCTGCTGGCAAGCTGTACCAGTTGCCCTGCACCTTTCAGAGCAGAATAGCTGCTCTGACAAGTCTCAGCAGGAAGCAAAACATGCAGCACCACACATGCCTTTATCATACTGACAGCCCTGATTGTTTTGTATGTTTTTTCTGACAGCTACAGGATAAATGCTGATTATTAAAATAAAAAAAATTAAAGTATGTTATTTTGCACCAGTCTGAACAAGGCACTTAAAAGACGTATTTTGCAGCTTCTTATTTGTTCTTCCTGTTACAGTTTATTCATTTATGCTATATATGTATTAGCCTCTCTTGTCAGCTACTGGTGGCACCATTTAAAATAGTGTTATTGGTTAGTGACTTTTTAGTCACTGCAGGAAAATGCTTCTTAGGTTCCAAGTCTTTCATTAGCATGTTGTGTTTCTTCCATTCTGTTAGTACCAGCATTAAAAACTAGATGATGTATTACTAAAAGAGCTTTGAACATTTACTGATTTAGTTGCTCTCAGGCAAAAAACTAGGCCTTGCTCAGTGAAGGAAGTGATAGCTTCAATGTGTAAGATTGTGTTTCATCATTCAGAATATCTAGCCCTCTGCTTTGATTCAAATTTGATTATAGAGAGATTTGTGCAGTAGTAGTATTAATGTAAAAGATTGATTGCTACTTGAAAGATGAATCCTTAAGTATTGATGTATGCAGTGAGGTATCCAGGACATCTCAAATTCAAGGCTTTACCTAATGTTCCTAATGGATGAGGGAAGTAGCAAGTATTTTCCCCATTTTTATGTCTTTGGAAGGAAAGTGCTGAAGTGCTGACTGGATTTCAGTTAATGATGTATTTATTGCCCAAGTCCATATAACTTGGATCTTACCTCACAGTTCGTATAAAGCATGTACCATAAGGACCTTAAACCAATAAATCTCTGCAATTAGTCCTGAAAGGAGACACAAAAGGAAGTGCAAGGCAGTTTGTGCCTGGGTTAGCTCTGCTTTCTTTAGTGAAGTTATTCTCAGGGTAAATCTGGTCTTAAGTATTCTAGCTAAATAATTGAGAAAATGATGCTGCACTTAATTTGACTATCGAGATGAGAGGGCATATGAAACTTCAAGGGCCTTGGTAAGAACAAAATAGAGATGACAAAAAAATTCAATCTGTTACAGTTTCACCAGATATTGTATTGCTGTGTAACTGTGGGAATGTTTTAAAATTTTTCCCACTTCCAATGGAGAAATACATGAAATTCAGTTCTGCTCTTAGTCCTGCCATAAGGCACATATCAAAGGCAATTTATGAAAGGCATTTGGCATAAAACTTTTCATCTCAAAGCCCCAGTGCGAGATCTCTGATCCATGTTTGTGCTCCTTAAATCCTGAAAACAGAGCTTCATAAGAGCTTTGCTGGTGGTGAAGCTTCTTATGGACCTCTGCCCAGGTTTAAATTTCATACTGACTGCCTGTGTGAGCTGTTTCAAAAACATTATCATTGGTTCTGACTCCTGCCTGTCCTCGCTTTATTGTTGGTCAATATAGTAAAAAAAGTGCTTTGTAAATACTGTCTTTAAGTTTGACTTACTTGATGATGGATCACTGATTTCAAAGCATTCCTGTAGTATGCAGTTACTTTGGAACTGAAAAGATTTCGTATTTCAATATATTATTTTCCATGCTAAAGCTTTTTGGGTATAATAGATTCCCCACCTTTGAATCAGCATGTGCTTAAATTTGTTGTCTTGAAATCCTCTGACAGTGTGCATGATATGTGACAACAGATGTAATACATTCCAAAATCGTATGTTTCATTTGTTCCAAAGGAAAATCAAGCTTGTAAATTGGCCAGTAAATAGAAATAAGGTGGGTGGATATTCATGCTACAACCAGCAAAAATGGAAAAGATGTCATATATTGCTGCTAGCTAAAACTGGATTCCAAACATTTGCCCATAGCAAGTGTGAGCTGATGTTTACCTCTAACTTTTCTGCTGTGTCAGTACTACAGGGTAAGGATTCCTCTAGTATTGTAACATTCCCTCACTTGTTAAAAATACTGCTAAAAACATTCCCTCTTGTTAGAAACTTCATCTTTCCATTTTGAAGATCATTTAAAAAAAACCACCTTTATAAAAAGGTGTTATTTTAACAGATTTTACTAAGTACTACAAGGAATCCATATGGATAGAGTAAACTACTATTCCTTTTTTTCCTATACATTGGATTCTAGTGATACTGAGTGAAAGAAAATAAAATTTGTGTATAATCTTAGAAGGATTAGGGAAATATGGATTGTATTTTATGCATAAAAATGATATATTTTTATGGGGAAAGAAAAAAAAACCTTCTACAGAACAAATCTGTGAGAGAAAGATACATTTTTATGTGAAACCAAGAAAGGAATGAAGAAACTCAAGAAAGTGGAGTAAAATAAGATATTCCCTCTGAATTCTCTTGGGGAAAGAAGAAACTAGCATTTTCACCTCAGGTTTTTAGGCTTCCCCTTCCTGAAAGCAGCAGAACTTTTTAGCCCAGCTACCTGGTGGGACATCCCAGACTATCCCATGTGGAGCTGTACAGCACATCCTGGCTAGCCCAGGGGATATCCTAGAGATGGGGACAGACTGGTGGCACCTAGCCACCTCTCATCCAACCACCTACCTCCTGCATGGTAAAGGAACAGGACTAGGAGAGCAGGAGTAACACTCTGCCACTACAGATAATTGTTTGCAAATACTAGATCAATGGTCATAGAGCAAGCAGCTTTCTGGCCCAAAGCCCTGTCTTCTCTACAACACACTGATCCAGCTCTCTTTTTCCTCATTTGCACATAGTCTTTGTCCATCCCAGACAAGGTTTTAAATATATCACTGTCTACAGAACAAGAGTTAACTCTCCAGTTTACTACTCAGTTTACCCCATGGTGCAATAAAATTAAAGCCAAATTGACCAACAGACATCATTTTGTTCAGGTCAGAAAAAGTCAAATGCTTTATCACATAGTGTCAGTGTGTTTTGCTAGAATGCACTGTTCTAAGTCAGTTAACCAACTAGTTAACACAATTGAAATACATAGGGGTTTTCTACTTTTTTTAAAATNTCTATACTGGTACCTGGGATTTCTCCTGCCCATACATAGGGGTTTTCTACTTTTTTTTTTTAATTTTTCCATTTCCAAGACCCAAGATATATGATGTTATTAACAAATTATTTTATTACTTATCCAGAAGACAATATATAAAAATTGAACAATTTACTAATAAAGTAGGCCTGTATCAGTTACATAAACAGTTAAATAGATACAGCAATTTAGAGTACTAGGAACTGAGGGCCATTGAGTGCTCAAACTGACACCATTTAGAGAGAAATCAGAGAGTAAATTCCTGGATCTTTAAGATACATTTGTTTCTCAGGTTGGGTTGATCTAAACTTTAGAGGACTCCAAACTATTACCCTTGTAGAAGATTAGATGTATTGAGCCAGTTAAATTTTAATTAGGGAAACTAAATTAAAATGTGAAATCTAGATTCTCAGTGTAATTGTAATCAGCCATGCTTAAGAAAGATACATTCAAACTAGAACTGTTGCAGAGCATGGTCACTGGGATGCTGAGAGAAAAGGAGATTTGTATAGCCTTGCCTAAGAGAGGCTGTAATGATATGCATTAGCAGAATAGAGGGATAATAAATGAGTATAAAGTGACTGTGACTAAATCTAGGGTGGAAAGAAAAAAAAGCCTATCACAAAATGAAGTGTTACAGCAGAAAACTGTAGAATTCATTATATCTATCACATGGTGGATTGCAATAGCAAGGACTCTTGAATTAATTTGCCTGCATCCACAGACAATTCTTATTATTTTTCCTAAAGGTGATATCCACCTAGCACTCAAAAGGAACTTGTAAACCTGCAAATCTTCACCAACTTGATTATGTGGATAAAAAGCTTTTAATTCTTACATGTTCAGAATTTCTCTCTGTTCACAGAAAGAACATAATTGTTTGTGAGGTGGTGCTGTATCATTCCTGCTTTAGGTCGGTGGGTTCATACAATCCTGAGATTGAGATAAATTCCTTGGACAAAAGAAGCAGTCATGGGGAGTCATGTAAAAATCATAGGAGAAAACAATTTATTTAAGCCTAATTTAGTTTCTGCTTCAAAATTCATTGGCCTGAGCTTGCTTTATGACTCTTCTGCTCCTTAAATACGTGACAAGTTACTATAAATACGACAGCATTTCAAAATACATTCATTTATGGCTGACTGCTTTAGTGGCTTAGTGAAAGTCAAGTGGATTATTTTTGCAATATGTTCCCCCCTATTAAGCCTTCTGTCCCAGCCTGACAAGGACTAAGAATGTCCCAGAAGAATGTACTCTAAACTGTCGTTTGGGGAAGCCACTAATGTTGCTGTGCTTGCTTTTATTAGCTGTCTTCACTGACTAACAACACTGGCAAGGAACTTGGTTTTTGTTCTTGGCTGTGGTTCTGTGACAAGCATTTTCAATCTAGGGCATTAATTTTTTGACCTGTTAAACCTGAAGGATTCCCTTGGTGGCAAAAGGGAAAATTCAGCCTGACATTTAGGAAGCTTTATTTAGGTCTGTCCTAAATGTTTTCCAGGCAGGAGATAGGAAGGTCAAGAGAAATTGAGAAAGTGTATTCTTTCCTGAATTAAAGTCTGTATGGTGAGTCCAACAGGCAGCAGTACACCTTCACCTGTGCTCTGGTTTTAATCAAGGGTTGTCAGTAATCCTAGTTTCAGAGGTAGCCTGGGGTGTAAGTGGTTGCTTTCGATGAGTGAGTGTACCACCTGTGGCTCTCTGGTTTAGGCTTCAGGGCATTGTGGTGGTGGCAACAATGATGTTTGCTCAGCAAATTCCTTTTAATTATGTTTGCACACACAGATACCACAGTGCATGGTGACCTACAAGAGTTACATCAGCTTCTCCCATAACAACTTCTCTTCTTCTATCAGCTTCCTTGGAAAGTTGGTAGCTATAATTCACACTATACATTTTTAGAACTGAAAGCAAAACTGGCAGTCTCCATTTGGGCTAATAGTCCCAAAGAACTGATCCATTACCTACACAGTGAAGAAACACCAGAAACTAGTCTCCAAGAGAGACTTGTTAGGCAGATGGCCTCCCCAAGATTTAGGTACTGTTTTCTAGTCTTTTTCCAGCTGTGTAATGTTTTCCTATTTTAGAATCTCTCTCTCAGTTTGATGCTGCTCACTGTTACAGTGAGTTAGTGCTTCTTATTAACTCTGTGTTGATTGATAGGAGCTTTGTATAACCCATCACAGGATACAATTTATCTGTATAAGAATTATGGTAGAAATAGAAGAAATAGTAAGCAGAAGAGTTGCCATTTTATTCTTGGATGATTTTCATTGCCAAAGGCAAGATGCAAAGTGATAACAGATTCCTCGGTAAATGAGGATTTGGGGTTTCTCATCCTCTCTTTCGTGAATATTTTAGAAATGCATTTTGCTGCTGCCAAAAACTGCAGCATATGCTAAAATTCCCAGCTTTATTTCTGCAGAAGGTAGAAAATAAAATAGGAAATACCCTTAAAAATTGCCCATAACGTGACATAGTGTTTCTATCTTACCCTGAGTCAGCATGTGTAGGTCTGTTGCAAGCACTCAGACTTTTGGAGAGTGTTTCCATATCCACACATATGGCTGCTAATAACATTCTAACCTATGACTTCTTAATTATTATCTTCCACTAACATCATTCACCAACTCTGTATTAAGACCATGCTAACATATTATAAGATATTAATAGATCTTTTATTACCAATTATACCCAAGAATTGCTTTTCATGTAAATGCCCTATTGCTAAGTATGCCATCTCATTGATTCTACTCCAATGTACCAAACACAGCAGTTAAAAATGGCTAATAACTCACTCATGTAATGCTACAGGTACATTTGGTACCGTTATTTCCTCTGATTATAGACATACCAGCTCATTAAACACTAGTGTGAGAACACTAGCTGAGCCCTTCCTTTTACAAAACGACCAGTGTGAAACTAGAGGCTAAGCCCTTCTCTTTTAATGAATCAGCAGCACTGCCTTCCTAATCGGGGGGGAGGCTGGGAAGAGATGTAAGGAGAGCACACAGTGCTTCCACCTGCACTTATAGCTACAGACGTGGTGTTTTCTCATGTCTGATTTCAAGCTTTTTTTTTCTTTTAAATGTCCTCTTGTGCCCTTTTCTGGTTGCTTCTTTTATTAAAAATTTTGATATTTGTGATCAGAATGGTTGCTGTACTTGTGTATGTGACACACTGAACAGAGAACTACTCCACAGCAATCATTTAGAAACTGTAAAGTAGTATATATATATATAACAGCAAACTAGTATAAGTGGTAAACATGCATATACTAAATAATATAAACTATAAGTATGTACTACAATATGTCTTCTAAGTGAGACTCTAATTTGGAACCATTAGAGGTCAGGGAGACATTTGTTTCTAAAGAGAATATGACAGTACTTCTTGTGGCTGCCTTAATGAATAAAATCAGTCATTTTTTGCTCCCAGTCCAATTGCATACTAACTGTAAATTGTTTCACAGCTCTAATGAGTTTTCTTTCTGAAGCTTTAAAGTGATAAAATGGCTTCTTCACCCAGAATTGAGCCTGCAGCATCTGGACCATCCTCTAGATGTACCACAGGGAACTTAGCCCTCCAGCTATTGACATGGAAGTCAAGTCCTTTCTGGGGTTGTCAGTGATCAAGAGGAAAAACAAATTCAGAATTAAAACCAAAGTGAAACCCTTGTCCCTTAGATATTCCCTGGTGGAACTCTCCACCTAAAACACAGATCAGGTCCCAGGGTCCCTCCTTCCTCCACAAAAGCACACAAGAAACCTGTAATCGCTGTGACAGCTGTTCTGCAGAGGCAGAGTTCTGTCTCTGAGCCTGTGCCCTCCACTGTTCTGCTTGCTCATGGTTTCTCTTCTCTTTTTCCTTCCCTTAAATCTGATTTTCTTACGGTATGTTGGGGTACAACTACTTGATCTCACTACAGCTCAGTAACACTGTGTTTACCACTAGGATGCCTGCATAACTGTTTGCATGGCACCACTGAAAGGTACAAGAAACATTTCAGCACAAATATATGCTGTAGCAATATGATAGTGCCCATCTGACTCTTGGCTAATTTTCATGGCCAAAGGCAAGATGAGAAGTAATAACTAATTCTACAGTAGATGAGGATTTAAGGTTTCTCATCTTCGCTGAATATTTAGATAAAATGCGTTTTATAGCTGCCAAGGAAATTCTAGCACATACCACAATTTGCAGTTCCATTACCCAAGATAAATTAATACAGTGTGACAAAGTGATTCAACAGACTTGCTCTGTTATTATTACCTGTTTCAGAACTCCCAAATAAAATCAATCAGGTGCAATCTATGCTGTGTCTCCCAGAGCTCCATTAGTTCTCTTGGTACCTTAAACACGAATCACTAGTAGAAAGGGAAAGGTTATGTTAATGCCTCTAAATATCATACCAAATAATCAAGTTGTCTAAAACAGAGGTCATATACTTATTTTGGGACCTTCCCTATACTAGCAATTTGGTAATATTAGTAGTTAATAGACAGACATCCTCAAGGGCTATTAAATTACTTTGCAAGTGACAGTCCAGGAAATGGCATTATTTGCATTTTAAGCTGAGGAGACTGAGGAATAAAAATGCTATTAGACAAAACATAAATAGTGAATCACGTATAAGACATAAAAAACCAGAAATGGTGAAAATTAACAGCACTTAATTGGGTCAAGCTAGGAGTGTAGTCACACCACATTACCTTCACTGAGACATAAAGCAACCCAGTAAATACAATTTTGCCATTATTGACAAAAGGTCACAGGCTTTGTATTGCCTTTAGAGTGCTGTGTCTATGGACTTGCAGAGCTTGTCTTGGCATGGCCTAGCTATGATATCAGTTGTCTAGGAGTGAGGTAATTATTGTCAAAATTTGCTTTGGCTTAGTTTTAGTTCATAATAACAAGTAGTTCTTCTATGTGGGTTAAACAATCTAGGATTCTAGAGCAAAAATTGAAAGGGTGATCTGAGGTCCCAGCCTGTAAATAGCAATGACAATGGTAACCACACAAGCAGCCACTATACAAGTGGAGCCTCATGAGTAATGTGACACCAGCTGTAAAGAGAAAAGCAAACAGAAAAATGAATAATCTGGAAAAGAAAATAAGAAACAAGTAAGACATCAGTGTGAGGAAAACAAAAATAAATCCAAGCAGAAGCAAAACTGAGGAAAAAATGGATATAATAAATATCAAACTCCATCTAACAAAAGACTTCAGGAGTCTAACTTATTACAGACTTCCTCTCTTCATTCTTCTTCAGAAGTACTGAAGGGTCAACCTTGGAGCCAGAGGGACACTGAAAGGCTGAGCACACCACCAGGGAACAAGAGGGACATACGAAAAAAGGCTTAGTATCAAAATGTTAGGAATATTACTGATGAAGATCTGTGTTAGCTTGGACTATTAGACTGTTTAAACATTAACTGGGCTAATAGTAAATTCTTAGCTCTCCAGGTATTAATGTCTTTTGCTCATAACTGAAATTTGAGCATAGTGAGACAGAGATTGCTCAGATCCTAAGGCACACAGACTGCCAAAAGCTACATGGTCCTTTCGTAACCAGAAAGCACTGTAAGTTCTCCAGGAGTTCATACATTCCCTGCCAGCAATAACACCCCTATTAACAGACTGAGTTATGAATTCTTACTCTACATTTAGAGGAAATTACGCTGCTTTCAGCATATAATAATTATGGGACATTTGAATGCAAAACTCATTTTCTAATATGAATCATCAATAAATAATATCCATTTTCAGATGGAGAAGAAGACTGGTCAGTTTCAAAGATAATAATCTATGAAATGCAAATAACACTTTTCCACAGAAGGGATTTCATCCTTCCTGATAATGACTCTACTGCTTCACTCTTAAAATATATAGTATTGCTGTATTCTGTCCACTCTGGAATAGCTGCATTTGAATAAGAGGTGAAATACCATTCTTCCTAATATGTATGCCAAAACCCCTACCATGTAAATAGAATGCCATTTTTATTATTAGTCCCTTTCCAGACTATTCTTCATAATGCAGAGCTAGCAGTTTTTGGCTGACTATCACATTGTGGAATATCTTCTTTCTCTTTTATGTTTGGTATTACAAAATATCATGGCAGATTAATCCTGTTCAGTAGCATGATACCCTAGCAGGAGCACTGGAAAAAACCCCAACCCCACAGCTTTTTCAAAACCTTAGTTCCTCTAAAAGAAGCTTTAGTTTCTTTAGAATTCATGATTTCTTAGTAACAAGAGTAAGAGCAGCAAATTATTGATGAGCCTAAAACAAAAGCAGACTTAAATAAACTCATTATTTGGTAAATAAAGTCCTGGGCAAAGGGGATAATGGGAAAAAGTATTTGGGGGATTGAAGCTAAACAATTCCAAAATGTAAATGTGTTAAGACTAACTTAGTCTCACAGGGATCTCTCTGAGTATTTTGGAACCAAAAAGGATTGTTCAAAAGGTATAAACTGTGAAAAATTGTTTAGAGTGATTAAGAAAGTAGTGCAGATGCACAAACAGACAAAACCAGGAGTGGATAAGTATAAATGTGTAAAATACAGCAATGGATAATAAGCTAGTAAGGATACTTAAAAGAAAAAAGGAAAAAAGACTATATATAAAAATATTAGAGGGCATGGCAAAGCAAAGGAAAATGTCTTGAGCTTTATGGAGAAAACTAAGCTATTAGCAGATGACTTAGTAAAGGTAGAAATGTCCCAAGCTTTTTCACTTCATTTTTCATAAAAAGGTTAATTGTGATCAAATGCTTCACAAGATTACTGTTAATAACAAAGGGATGTGGACATAGGCCAGACTAGAATAAGAATACATCAGAGAAAATTTAGGTACTGTGAGAAGTTAAATATATATTCAAGTCACAAGGCTTGAGAAAATTTATTGTAAATCAAAGCAATCTTTGAATTGTTAATGATTATATTCTAGACTTCATGGAGAATAGATGAAATCTGAAAGGGATGGAGAAGGATAAATATTGATCTTACCTTTAAGAAAAAGAAAAATAAACACCTGGGGAATTAAAGAACAGTAAAAATAATCTCGTTATGCAGAATGATACTGAAGCAAATGATAAAATAAGCAATTTATTATGAGTTCCTAAAAACAAGGAAGCACTACTCATTTCCTAAGAAGTGGTTAGTGGTCAGTCAGTGACTGTTTGCCATTTCTGGCTGTCTCTCACTCAGTAAACAGAGAAGAAGCACAAATCAAACTGTGTATAGAATTGGGGAATGTTTTCTACACAGTCACCCTGAGGAGAAAATGGTCTGTCATGACATCCCCCTAGCCTCTAAAAGAGTTAATGAGAATGATCAGTGTTTGGCTTTTTGGTTCTACCTGAACACGGAGATACAGCAGGTAAAAGAGCTATTTTTAAGGCAGTTATCTCTAGGTTGCATCACTCTGGAAGAATATATCAGGTGGGGACAACATAAGGCTACACTACATATAGTTGTAGTTGGGGTTTTCATGAACAAGATGAATACTGGAAGAGGTCCCTATAAAATTTGTTGATAATTGAGCTGTGAGGGGCTGCAAGCACTTTGGAGAGTAGATTTAAAATGCAAAATAATCTTGGGGAACTGGTGAAATGGGCTGAGATCAATATGGCAAAATTAAAAAGCAACACCTATGAACTACTACAGGAAATTCAAGTGCACACATACAACATGGGAAACAAGTAGGTAGCTACACCAAGAAAAATGGACCTGAGGTATGTAAGGACTGAAAACAAGATGGAAGTCAACAACATGCCACTGTTGCAGAGGAAGGGTGTATTAGTAGGAGCATGGCATATAACAAACAGAAGGCAACCATCCTGCTGTACAAGGCACTAGAGTGGCCTCCACTGGAGTCCAGTTTTCAGCAGCACTTTCAGAAACATACAAATAAGCCAAAGAAAGCACAGAAGACAGCAAAAACAATAAAGTGGTTTAGAAAACACAAACTGTAAAAAGAGCTTGAAAGAGCAGAGTATTTTGGAAGCAAGATCCAGTACATCATTGCCATTCTATGGCCTGTCACCATCTTCATGGCTCAGCTGACTCTTCCTGAGTATATCTTTTTCCTTGTCAGTTAAAAGAAAAAAATCTATACAAAATTCTTCCATATTACCAGCAAACCAATAGCTGGGTGAATTAAAACAGTCTTATTTACTTCAACAAGCCAGTTGTCCCATCTTTAGACTTTCCCACCTAAATCCTGATTTCTTTCAGCTTTTCCTAATAATCCCATGCCTGTAGTATATATATTAATCTATCTTTGTAAAAGAGCAACTAGACATTACCAACTAGATTTAGTTTAATGCATGATTTATTAATTGGGACATTTATGAGCATAAATTGATCTGGCATTTTTAGGACTAGCTCTACTTGATAATATGCATAATCCTTAAAATATGCAAGATAAAAATACAGGAAGACATTCTAGATCAGCTCCAAAATATGTCAATTGAAATGGCACTCTCCAGATGATTTCTGCTTCTTCTATGCTACCTTGCTCATTTAGTACCATAAAAAAATTATGCACTTTCACAGAAGAAACCGTGCATTTGTGGCACTTGAGCACAGTAAAGTTCCTTATCAGACTTGAGGTACATGGTAATCGCCCTGAAGTCTTATCAACAGGCTTAGCAAGTAAAGGATTTCAGCCAGAAGATCATACTCCTTTGTTTACATTTGGAAGATGAGGCTGGAGGAATGGTACCACATTATGCCATCTTGTATACCATGACCTAGATGTAGCATTGAAAGTTTATTTGAGTAGGAAGAATGTCAAAAGGAATCAATTTTGATTGAAAAGAATCACTTCCGACTGAAAAAAAAAGTATCACTTTTGATTGAAAAGAAAGAATCACTTTTGATTGAAAAGAAAGAATCACTTTCTTGTTCAGGTAAGAATCAAATAAGTGTTGAGAAAGTTGCAGATCAAACCCTGCTAGAGATGGACAACCTACAAAACTGACTGTTCAGTAAGATAAAGGTGTTTCTGTCCAGAGACTTTAGAGTAAGCTTGTATTTTCTCTTCAGTTCTGGTTTTCCATTGCTGGAGAGAGCTTCTCCAGATTTCACAGCAAAATTCCCTTACAAACAAGTCTTACTTGTCCCTTTCTGACATCTGAAAAGGAGAGAGTGATGACCTACTAAAACACATGAATAAGAACTAGAAACTTACTTTTTGAGTTTTAGCAGTGAATTTTGCTTTTCTAGTATTTTTTTTTTGTTTGTTTCCTCTTTGGGTTGCAATCTGATATGACAGCACAAGGTCTTAGTTATTTGCCAAGGTGTCACAGATAGAAGGATAAATAAATAGAAAGAGAAAAGCAGTAAGGTAATTTCTTCTAATGGAGGAGTACAGGGGGAGTGGTAACAAAGGCAAGGATTATAAATGCTCCTAAATCAGGCTGTTTCTTTTCTTATATCAGAGATCCTACTATTCATAGCTACCAGTATAGCAAGCTCCACATTTTATGAGAATTTGAAACACATCATCACAATGGAGAGAGAAAGCACTTGAAATAATGCAGTGTTATCAGCTCTTAAGCTTAAAGGCTAGAGCAAAAGGGAGAATATTAGGAGAAATCAGGCCAGATCTGGCAGCCCAAGGCAGATGAAGCTGCTACAGCTCCACAGCCTGGGTCCAGCCGGTAGCAAGGCTGAGCATGGACTCCTGATAAGCACACACAGAGTAAATGTGTGCACTGCATATATGCAACATAAATAACATGCACAACACTCATGCAAACACAGGCAGCACCAGCAGCCTCTCAAGCTAAGCAGAATAGGAGACCACTAGCATGAATGTGTATGTATATAAATATATACACATACAGAGAAGGACATACATGCAGATGCAATGTGAACCCCTCCAACATGTGGGCTTAGACACCCATTATGACCAGTAACTTTCTCCTGCATCCCATGGTCTCCCCAGCTGCTGGCACCTGGGTACAGATGAGCCAAAAGAGACAGTGGACAGAAGCTCAAACTAGTGTTTGGAAGTGTTGCTTACTCATTCCAGTTACTTATCCAAAATTTTTGTTTGGATTTGGAAAAACAACTCAAGACAAAAAAAAATTCTCAACCATGACTTGAAATGAAACTGTGGGACTGTGATATTTATACAACTGGGGAGGTGCCCTACAGTTCATAACAAAGAAAGCCTGGCAGATGTTTGCCAATTTATGCATACCTCATGCCATGGCCCTTCGAAGCACCTCCTATGTAATGGGACAGAAGCTTGCACAAGAGGAAGGCAAACAAAAGGAAAGAGTAATAGAAATGGACATTTTGAGCAATAGAATAGGGAAAAGATGTCAAGTCCATTTTGTCAGAAATTTTCTCTCTACTAATCTTCCCTGTATAAAGATACAACAACAATGCTTTTTTTCTAATTAGGCTTCTTATGAAAATGCCAGTGAAAGGTTTATTTAAGAAGTTGTGCAGTCTCCATCCTTGGGGGTTTTTAAAGCTAATCTGAATGAAGCCCTGAGTAACCTGATCTGATCTCAGAGATAACCTCATGAGGTTTCTTCCAGCCTGAATTGTCCTACGATCTTATAAAGTTAGTTTGCATATCTGAAAGCAGTCAGGATGGCAGGCAGGTTCTGAAAAGTTTGTAAACATGTCCTGTCTGTAGATGTTTCTTTCTGCATTCTGTTGGTTACAACTGTGGATAGGTGCATGGCACAGAAGTTTAGGGTGTTTTTACCTCAAGAACTTTTGAGTTCAAACCAAAGAGTCCTTTGAGCTTGAACCCAAATTATCCTAGAATGTCACTTTGTGACATCTGTCAGTATAAGTGTAATCAAACAATGACACAAGAAGAGGGTGAGTTTCAGGGAGGAGCCATCCACTCAGAGGAGCTATCAGCTTCTTCAGGGATAAGGCAACAGATCCTGGACTTGTACCAAGAATTGCTCTGCTGCCCATAGTCTATAAGCAGACTCTTGAAGTACTTGCTTTTCTAGGTTGCAGTAACAGTGTTGCTGCAAAGTTCACTTGCATTATTTTATTCAATTCATTATGACCTTCTGGTATGGACTCTTCTGTCAGCTAAACCTGCTTTCCACTGTTCAAACAGCATGAAGAGTGTCACTGATAACTGGAGATAATTATGTGTGTGCCAAGGAGTTTTCCATTGGCAGGAAGATGGTAAAGGCAGAATTGCAATCTCCCGTGGCATCCTATTCAGGTTAATGGATGGGGAGGAAAAGTTCACAGTAATGGTGCTGAAATACTGCATAAAGTCAGCTGATAAATATAAATAAACTAGGGATGCTGCTTGGGAACTGTTTAACTAGCAAGAGGAAGCAAAAATGAAGAGCTGTAAACTTCTCCCTGCACCTGAGTAAAGCTCAGATGTAGCTAAAGCTCTGCCTCTGCTGTCCCTGTTTAATTTGGTTAGCTCCTATCCCTCTGCTTGTGAATGATTCATATTTTTATTCTGAGCTCCTTTGCCCTTTCCTTAAAATTCTCTGTAAATGTGCAAGAGAATATAAAAGATAGACAATAATGCCAGAATTGGGAGCAATTGCAAAAATTACTGGCAAAATGACATCCTTTCCATAAATATAGCATTATGAGTATTGACAAGAACAACAAGGAAACTTACTGTGTACAAGATTCTGATTTCCATTCAGGCAAGAAATTGATGCCCTTTGAAAGCAGTCATTCGTAACACTGGGGAAAATTCTCACTAAGCTGAACATGGAGCAGCTGGTAAGATGCTCAAATGTCATGCTTTCTCTATGAGGACATGAAACTATTGAAGAATACATATGTTAAAAGTAAAATGGAGTTAAGGAGGGTTTTGTGGTATGGGAGACTTCCACTTCCTAAAGTTGTCCTGACAACAAGGTTGTTCATTTCATTTAAATTACATCCATGGCAATTAAGAGCTACAAAGCAGTTGCAAAGCATTTGTTACTGGTGGATATGCACAAACCAAGAAAGGATAAATACAATACCTTTCTTGGAAAGTCATGTAAAAGTCGTGTATAGACTCTTGTCTTATTCGTTGCTATCTGAGTAAGATGGTGCAGAACTTTCTTACAATTGTATGTAATGTCTCTAAGTTTGTCTGTCAATGAGCATTTCTTTTTCTTATTTCCCTTCTTCCAAGAAAGTATACCATATATTACGACATATTTTATGTTATATGGGTTTGTTTTGCAAAGACAAATACAGAACAGGCAGTTAGGATATTAGAAGATGCAAATATGGAGCACTAAATACAACTGGATGCTGATCATTTTCTGCGCTGATTTCCAGACTATGTTTATTGACTTCAATCAAAATCTGCTGCATGTGTTTCAAATCCTGTCAAATTAAACAATTTCATATCTTTCTGGAGGCTAAAATCTAAAATTTGTATTTAATACAAGTGGATCAAATAATGACACGTTTTTGTTACTCAGATGTGATCATTGTTAATACATTTAGCTAGTATATTCCATTAATATAGATGAGATTCCACCAGTTCATCTTGTGGACTGAGGAGATTAAACATTATAGGGGCAAATGAACCATCTTTGAGCCTCATTTCTTGTGCTTTCACGAAGGGTAAATTGTGGTGATGAAACCATAAAAAAATCCCCATTTGTTTGCTGAGCATTTTAGGTAAAATCTACCTTAATGCTTTTGGTTATACAGCTGATTATTAATGGTCCTGGAGTCTTGAATGCACTGACAATCTGCTAAAGAGCTAAGTGACATTTAGTGCTAGAGAAATAGTATCCACACATCACACTCTGTGCTTCTGTCCTACAATAAAGGGTCATCTTGAAAGTGAAGTCTCAAATCTTTACTACCTCAAGACTTCTTTCTACCCTTACACTTTGTGATAAAGCTGACAGCAAAAGATGATGATAATTACGTTGAAATACAAATATTCATACAATGAAAATGAGTGAAAGAGTGAATAGATTTGCAAGATCCACTGGGGAAAAAATTCCCCATGAAATAGAAATCACTTTCTAATTCAGAGCCAGACTGCAAGGAATTAGTATAATTTGTAATGGTTATTAGCTCTGTAGTAAGCTCTTCTCTGGCACAGGAAAGGCTTACTGGAACTACAACCAGCACATAGACAGTGAGCAAATTACTTCTACCCTATCCTCATAAATTTGTCTAAAAAGCACATAGCTCTGGGTACCTGCATTCAAATATCCCTGCTGAATCTCACCTCTCACATGAGAATTCTTTGAGGGCCATACCAGGTTTCCTAGTAATGTATGGAACTGTGCAAAGAATAGCTAAATGATGCACAGTGGCGAAGGACTCATCTTACTGTGTTAAGGGTTTTTGTTGGCTAAGCACACTCATCAGTTCCTTGTCTCTGCTGTGAAGACAAAAGCAGGATCCACTGGAAGAGCTTTCTGTAAGTACACTCCAACGTTAATCATAAAGAACCACTTTTAAGAAAGGCTGCAGCAGCTCTCAGGCACCAAAGAAGCATCTGCATCACCAAGGATAGCAATTGTTCTTGTGCAGTGGGCTGCATGTACTGCAGTGTGCTCCACAGCACTGTCACAGCACCTAGAAAGCAGCCTAGGGTACAGTCCCAGGGTCAATGCAGGCAAAAAACCTAGTATCCATGTGAATGCTTACATCTGTGGTGCACATGGTGATTTAGATCAGTCATTGATTGCAAACACATATATTCTAATGGAAATACCTTAAACACTGCTGTATTAATACACTATACATGTTTTTAAAGGACTGTATGTTTAATTTGTTTTTATTTCTGTGGTGAGGGGGCTGCAAGTCTGCACTCAGTATATCACATCTGATAAATTTTATGAGTTTGACTGTATAAGGGTTGATTTCTTTGTCAAAGACAGTACCAATTTAAGTGCAAGCCTCTATGCTTTGTACTTCAGGGACATAGAGTGCTATTTAATTGGTTTGTGTAGATTGCTTGCTGATTTTTGATACTTTAATAAAAGCCTTTGGCGTTGCTGTGGTTTCCCATTTCCTTACCATTAAGCAGAAAACAAATCCTTAATACAAATGCAGAACTATATTAAACTTACAAATATATGCAATAAAAAACAATACCAGAGCAGTGCAGTCCAACCTGCTGATTGCTAAGAAGATATAAAGGTGTGGGGAAGTTAATTAAAACTAAAGCACAGCTTGTAAATAACATTTTAACACTTCCTACAGGCAACCTGAATGGCAGTGATCTCTGTTTTCTTCCCTACACCTACCTTTTCTCTCATGCACAGTGTGGAGCCATACCAGAGGTGCATGTGAGGAGTATTTGACCTCTTCCTCCTACAGTTGCTTGAGCCGTGCATGCCCTAAAATATGTAAACCCCCATGATTTTGTTCTTGCTTTTTCCCTGTCTGATGTATAACCAATATTATAGGACACCTTCCCTGATTCGCTCCACTCATATTTTGAAACATTGTGAGGAACACACACTGGGGAAAATCCAATCCATCTGCAATAACAGATAGAAAGACCTTAGCAAAATCTCAGCCTGAGGTGGAAATTAACTGCATTTTGTTACACCTTTCAGCAGTTCAATACAATTTGGGCCATCTGGATTGGGGCATTTTTTGAGGCCAGAAAGATTTAGCTGAGAGGCCTGGTTTTGCACTTGTGGTGAAGGACTACTACTCCACCACAAGTGATATGCTTGTTTGATAGCTTGTGAAGACTCAGGGGACCTGGAGATGTGGAAAAGCACCTAGGAATTGGGAAACTGGGAGTTTCTGTATGCCCCACTGGAAAATTTCAGTCCTGATCAGCCAGAGAGGAGGAAGGGATGAGGCAGTCAGGATTGCATGTGGCTGTGTGCATGCTTTGTGTGTGTTCAAGTAGGTGCAACTAAAGGCACTAGTCTCTTGTCTGTGTTGATCTGTTTTGTATTGTGTGCATATTTGGACCTTCAAAGTACATGCCCAGTGTTACTAGAGCCTGGGCCTTGAACTGGGACAATCAGTGTCCATGTCTGGCAAAGCGTGAGGAGAAATCCTCTGTGTCTTACAGCCCTCAGGTTCTACCTTCCTCTAATGAAGCTTAGCTTCAGAATAGAAGTTCTTCTGGAGGACAGTTTTCCATGCATACCCTTGTGATGAGAAGAAACCTGGCACATCTGGGAATACTTTAGCATGAAAAGGAGTCACTGTAAGAGAAGTTCTCAATCCACAGGCAAGCTACCTTGTACTGGCTAGTCTGTGTGTGACCAGAGGTGTTCTTCACTGACGGTGAGGTTGGTCATCTGTCCCTGTAGTCACTGGCTCCCAATAAGAAACACCGATTTGAGCAGGAGTCTTTCCAGTTCTGCTGGTGATATAAGGATTCCATCCCTTCCTCACAGAAGAAAAAGCAGTACAGTCTAGTTTTGTTAAAAATGCAAAGCATATGTAGCCAATGAAAAGCTTATTACAAAGAAAATACGATTCCTCTGTTAAAAAAACAAACCAAAACAGAAACAGAGGAGAGCACAGCACAGAGACAGATCCCAAGGCAGATTTCAAAAAAGCAATATGCATATTACCATATTATTGATGGGAGTATAGCATCACATGGCACTGCAACTCCCCCATCATGTGGTCCAAATCACAGACCCCATTACACCTACTCCTGCTACATCTCTGAAAAGTAAATCAGCTCACGCTGCTGGGCAGATTACTGTTCCTACTCACACTAGCTCATTGAGAGCTGTCTCAGGCATCTCTCCAGTCTGCTGTGTGGATGCCCCAAAGTGCACACAGATCAGCACACTCTGCAATATTAAACTCCTCCAGCTCACATTCTTAGGCATTCACACAGCATTTCTTGTTGTAACTGTGAATGAAGCATGTTGGAATTCTAAGCCTACAAGCACCAATATTTCAACCAAACGCATTTGTGCACTTAGTGGTTGATCCACAGCCCACTAGAGACAACGGGAAGACTGCCATTAACTTCACATCAGGCTCATAAAAAATGAGGCAGATAACTCCCATTAATGTTAATGAGAGTCATGTATATAAATCACCTAACTGCTGGTGGAAAAAGAAACCTTTCCCTGTTCTGTTTTTTACATAGCTTCCACAGTCTGTGATGTTCATTCTCCTCCAATAGCACTGTGAAGACAAAAGGGTTTTCAGCAGTCACATCTTTCTAATGATTTTGCTTTCCATCAATACGAGTCAAGCTTCGCATAGACAGAATACATTTAATCACACAGTCATGAAACAATTATGTTTTAACGTGGTAATGAACAAACATTGCAGCAAAATGATTTCCTAGAACACAAATTATTATTTCTCAATTATTGTTGAGAATGTACATGGTTTTCTTTTCAATTCAGTTAAAAAAAAAAGAAAAAGTATTTGCCTAAACTTGCATTTTAACTAACAGAGGTAACTATTTATCTTTTTTTACACCTCTGCTCTGCAAAAGATGGGTTTTTCTCTTCCTTATGTGATTGCTTTTTTGCCTTTACATCATACAAAATCCCTTGTCCTACGATGAAGATATACACAGACATACATATGGAGAATTTATATAGAGTGGTGTACAGTAGATCCTATTTGCTCTAGCTTACCTTTCCTCTATAAACAATGGCTAGTATATCCTGGGTAAGCAAGAATTAGTGTGTCACTAATTCTGGTCTAGTATATTAATCCCTAGTGGGTTTTTGTATAGCTTAAAATTTTTTAACACACACACAAAAAAGAGTTTTTAGATACTGTGTATTTTCTAAATCTATTTGTATAAATATGTATGCAAAAATTTTAAAACAAATAGAAATTAATATTTATTTTTTTTTTAAATAGAAGGTAAAAATATAATATGGCATTAACCTCAGTAATATTTAAATTTGGGAGGAATTTTAATAGCATTCCAGAGGTTTCATTTTCCTGTACATTTTGATAATGATGGATGGTCAAGACAGCGCAGGAAAAATGAGCTTCAGTTAATGACTTGACACCAGCAAGAGATATCAAGATTCTAGAAAGCATTGCAAATGGATTTTAAGTTTTCAAGACTAGGCTGCAGCTGCTTTGCTCCACCAGATTTAGTATTTCTTTGGCTGCTTATCCTTAACTCCTTAATGTGGCACATTAATTACAGCCACTCATATGTTCCATTCTTTCAGGTCCCTGTGCCTAGAAATGTTGCCACTCAAATAGCAAAGTGCAAGCTTTCCATCATTGTAATAGTTAAATAATGGCAAGGCTATGCAATTGAAACAGCATGAAAGGTCACCTTGACAATACTCAGACTGGTAAAAAGTAGCTTAAGGCATCACAGTTCTTTATTGTGAATGAGTTGGCTCAGTTTATGACTATTCAGGATATTTTAATGATTTCCAAGTTTGACACAAAGTAAGAAATTCCATTTATGAACTGCTGCAGAGAATCACAGAATGTTAGGGGTTGGAAGGGACCTCTGGAGATCATCTAGTCCAACCCTCCTGTCAGATCAGGAGAACCTAAAGCAGGTTGCACAAGATGATGTCCAGTCAGGTTTGGAATATCTCCAGAGATGGGCTCCACTGTCCTGTCTCCCACCTTATCTCCCTCCTTTGCCCCCACCTCCC